>CM041791.1:53042983-53330483 GCA_023375725.1 Nephotettix cincticeps
AGATTAAAAGAACATGCATTAAAATAGAATAGCAAAACAACGAACAAAAACAACACATATATGACACATGTATAAAATGAAATGGAAAATTACCTAATTCTTATTATCATAGTTACCTTTTATTAATAATACCTCTATTACCATTGTTCTTTGAGGAGCTGCAATTCAAATAAATTTGAAGCGGGTGCTCATAATTCAGAAGAGTGCAATTCATACCGTACTGACTTAATGTGAGAAAAAGAGAGCTGTAAAAGAGCCTTTACAGGCCTAAACATACTAACTGGGGTCAAAATTTACCTTCTTGAGGTCCTCAGCCTTGCCAATTCAGCTGATTTGAAGAGAGACCAAATCTTTCATTCCTACAACACGAGAAATGCCCAGGACTTCAACCTGGGATTGCAGCACGTAAAGAGGTTTCAGTGGAACGGAAGCCCACTTATAGCCGTAGCCAAGTTGTTTAATATCATGTCAATGGATGTGAGGTCCAGCCTTGATTCTCTTAACAAGACGCTGCTCAAGTGCCTGATGAAACGACCGTTTTGTTCTGTTGCAGTATTTTTGGACTGGCCCAATTTTCAAGTGTAGAGCCATGGACTCAGCATTTTATGACGTTTATATTTTAATGTGTGTTTTGTAACCCTTGTGACTACACTGTCCTTAATTTATTTTGCTAGCACTATTTTTTCTAATTTTGGGTCATTTTGACCCCAAATTAAAAAAATAACTAAACAAGTTCCGTTAGGTAAAACAATGTAATTTATTAATGTACTTATTATTTTTTCACATTATATTTAAAAAATATAATACTTTTATTTAATATTAATTTTTTAAGTAAAAGTTCACGGTTATTTTCAATTCTACAAAGATGTTTTTTCCTTAGATGGGTGATAGTTTTACTATTTTTCTTTACAAAAAAACAATCGTCTTTCAGTATCTACTCTTAAAAAACATTATCTCTTCATATAAAATAAAATTACTTTGCCAAACTTTGCTCTTTTTATTGATATCAGTTCTCCACCTGCACTTATCACATAACATGATCACTGTTCCGTGAGTTTTGCAAACATGTTATTTGCACATCTTTCGAAATTAACATCTTGGTAATTGTCGTTATCACTGAACACAATATTTGTTTCATTTGTTGGGTCGGTAATTTTTCATCTATTTCAAACTCAGATTCACTGTCATGGCCATTATGCTCATACCAGAATCGATCGCTAAGGTCGTTATCATTTTCATATGGCAAAGGTCATCTTCTTGTAAAGTTCTACAATTTCACTCCGCGAAATTCCTCTATCCATAATCATTATAAAAAGAGTAAAATAAAGAATTTTTTGAATCAAACATAAAAATTTAAATTTAACAAAAGTTACGTAACTAGTATTGTGGGTCGAATCTGACCCCAGAGTGCCTTCAGACGTCAGACGACAATTGATATACCCACCGTCTGCATGTCACTGCTACCAATGTCAATTGTGATTACCTCGAGTCACCCCACGACTTACTGCAACAATAAATAATACCTCTTGAGGTCAAAATTGACTGTTAGATAGTAGTTAAGGGTTTGAACACCATTTTCGATCTTAAATATTGTTTAGTAAAGTATTTTCAAACATAAATTGTTGTTCCACGCAGGGAACCTTACCGCGCGAATAATTTATGTGCGTACAACAATAGTCATGGTGGTCATTCGTTGGGTTAGCACGCCTAAATATTGAGATTGTATTGTTGTTAATCAGGAAATAATAAGATAAACGTTAACATTATAGTTAAAAAAATCTTACTACAAGCACATAAACAGAAACACTATTAAACAAAAAAATATTTTATGAAAAATAACTCAATTGATAAGTTACTGAATTAAATATAATTATAATCAATTTATAATGCCAAACGTTTTCAAAAGGTTTGTAAGCGATCGCCAATCCTTTTTATTTAAAATAAACTAACATGTTCGGGGAGGAATGTAATACCAATTTAAACTGGAAAAATAGCCACAAAGTGGAACGTGGCCTCATTTTATCCCAAGCTACGAACATAATTTGTTCCCAGTTAGCCATGGTTTACCATTTAAATATAGTAACTTAACTTTTTCATTGTTTATTCTGGATATCATGCCGATTTCGTTAGTCAATGAAATAAATCCTATCCCCCGAGTTCAAGGCTAAAGTCTAGATGACTCATATATGATTAGATTGGATTGCGAACTCAAAGGAAGAAAATTAGACACCAAAGAAATCGACAAAAACAATACTCTATATTAAACACTTCACTAATTGAAACACACAATCCCATAATGAAAAAATGATACAAGAAACATGAAACCAGCTAACACACTCCACTAATTTATAAACTGTGAAATTTAAAACTATCATATGTTATTTATTTACATTTGATTAATCTTTTAAAATTAGGCTATGTTCCTTGATAATGAGACGATGAAATAAAATAGAATAAAATATGTTTAATTAAAAATGTTTGATAAATGTATGTAGGCCTACATGGCATTAATAAAAATATCATATATTAATATCCAATTTAACTTGAAATTCGAATATCAGTGTACAGTATACACATATTAACATTAAAAAATGTATTTAAAAAGATTCTAAGTAAGATATTATTAAGATTATTTATTTAAGGCCTCGCGGAGAGCGGCAATTTGTCATTTCTTTGTAGTGGACTCAACGGTATATAAATGGTTTTTATTTTATTTTTGTTCAACGATTGTCGTAATTGCTGGAAAACATAAAAAACGTAATTTCAAGCATATTGTTGCTTAAATTAATTTTTGTGATGTTTTTAATGGTGAGATAAAAATCATTATTTTATAACTGTTCAAGTAAAATAATTGTATAATTATGACAGTAGCTCTAAATGATAAATTAAGTAGGGAAATATACACACACACACTTAAAATTCCGTAAACCTAGATTGGTTTGTCTTTACAAGAGAAGGTATCGAGAAGCAGGAAATTTTAATATCGCGTGGTTGTTGCGTTGCGTACGCCCGCACCAGCTGCTGATTGTACGACCCTCACTACGTCCCACCGCCCTCACCAGCTGCTGATTGTACGAACCTCACTACGTCCCACCGCCCTCACCAGCTGCTGATTGTACGAACCTCACTACGTCCCACCGCCCTCACCAGCTGCTGATTGTACGACCCTCACCACGTCCCACCGCCCTCACCAGCTGCTGATTGTACGAACTTCACCACGTCCCACCGCCCTCACCACCGTCCACCGCCCTCACCAGCTGCTGATTGTACGAACCCTCACCACGTCCCACCGCCCTCACCAGCTGCTGATTGTACGAACCTCACTACGTCCCACCGCCCTCACCAGCTGCTGATTGTACGACCCTCACCACGTCCCACCGCCCTCACCAGCTGCTGATTGTACGAACTTCACCACGTCCCACCGCCCTCACCAGCTGCTGATTGTACGAACTTCACCACGTCCCACCGCCCTCACCAGCTGCTGATTGTACGAACTTCACCACGTCCCACCGCCCTCACCAGCTGCTGATTGTACGACCCTCACCACGTCCCACCGCCCTCACCAGCTGCTGATTGTACGAACCTCACCACGTCCCACCGCCCTCACCAGCTGCTGATTGTACGACCCTCACCACGTCCCACCGCCCTCACCAGCTGCTGATTGTACGACCCTCACCACGTCCCACCGCCCTCACCAGCTGCTGATTGTACGAACTTCACCACGTCCCACCGCCCTCACCAGCTGCTGATTGTACGAACTTCACCACGTCCCACCGCCCTCACCAGCTGCTGATTGTACGACCCTCACCACGTCCCACCGCCCTCACCAGCTGCTGATTGTACGAACTTCACCACGTCCCACCGCCCTCACCAGCTGCTGATTGTACGAACTTCACCACGTCCCACCGCCCTCACCAGCTGCTGATTGTACGAACTTCACCACGTCCCACCGCCCTCACCAGCTGCTGATTGTACGAACTTCACCACGTCCCACCGCCCTCACCAGCTGCTGATTGTACCATCCTCACTACATCCCACGCCCTCACCTCGACATTGGTTGTAGACACATTTGTTTGAATATGTACATTATGCACGTTTTCTAGTACAAATCTATATACGTAACAGGTAGGTAGTTCGAACATTTTACTGTCCTTACAATGGAAAAAATATTGCTTAAAATATATACCGTTTGTCGATGACGAAAAACCAAACTTGGTAAATTTATATTTTACTAATTGACTAAATCCTAAAGATTACGTACCTTACGCGTCGTCGATAAATACACCTTTTTAAAGGTAAGTGGCTATGGGTTTAAACATCACTATCAAATTTATTACGAAGTTATGGAGGAATGTTAAATAAGCCTTTAATTACGATAAAGCTACTCACAACTCATAATTTTACATTTATTACATTTAAAAGAAGGTTTTAACCACGGTCAAAATTATCAAACATTCTCCAAAGACTTCCTACTAGATTTAATATTAGGATTTCAACCTCAAAACTAGTGATCTACAACAAAGATTTTTGCATTAATGTCCGATACAAGGTACATAAATTTCATAATTAAGCTTTCAATCAATCCAGGAGCCAAATAATCATGAATATATTATAATTTATGTTCAGCGTTTCCTTTGAGAATCTAAGGAATCTAATTATTTTTAGAGAATCTAAATTTCACTGTTTGTGAATTATAAATTTATTAAATTTGCTTCTTATTTTAACACTTCCATTTCAAGTAAAAATACGAAAAAGGTTTTGATTAATATTCATTGGTAATTAATTACTGTCAAGTGCGTTAACATTAATAATTAGCCTCAAGGGCTTACATCAAAGAACGTCTAGCTTTGGAACAATGAGACACAGAATTGCTATATTAGTGCCTGAAAGGCATCCCTAACTATTGGATTGGTCATTCTTATGCTTAAAAAATCTCTAGCTAACCATGCGTATGAAGACAATAAGATATTATATGAATATTTAAAACATATATCCTTAGGTCAATTAACCATTTCAGGATTCTAATGACGCTTATGTTTCTATTCATAGATTACTAGTTGACATGGACATATCTTAGCTCTGGGGGGCACTGGTAATCCGTCAGACCAAAATTTAATACGGAGACGTTATATAACTAGTGACGTCATATGGTTAGCAGTTTAAAGGAATCAAAAATGTTCTTTTTAGAAATATCCATCATCTAAACAAAGAGAAGTAAATAATTATACTTTCTATCGCGTTCAACTTCTAATCCACTTACATAATGAAGGCTACGTTTGAATATTGAATCATACAAACGTTCTATTGCCATACTCATGTAGGTCGTAAAAGTCTAAACAGTTAAAAACAGTGGAAAAAATAGATATTCTTTGATGAGATAGATGTTAAATTGAAATTTGAAATTAATAAAGGGTGTAAGTGTGAAATGGAATACTATGTAGTAATAAGTAACACAATCGTTAAGGTGATCCAAGTATTCCACGCCGGTCTCTAATAATTTATTCCTTCCTAGGCGCGGTGGTAGAGGGCGCGGTGGTAGAGGGCGCGGTGGTAGAGGGCGCGGTGGTAGAGGGCGCGGTGGTAGAGGGCGCGGTGGTAGAGGGCGCGGTGGTAGAGGGCGCGGTGGTAGAGGGCGCGGCGCGGAGAGAGGGTTAAATGAACATGGAGCGTTATTTATTCCCACCGATGTTACTGTTCTCACCTTTAGTGCAAATTATCTTCATTTGTCCTACAATGTGTTGGGTAAAAGCTTTCTCAGGAAATATAAAGTAATAATGAGAAACTTCAATTAAAACAATGTCAGTTGAGAAATATAGTACCATTTCTGACTTATATCTGAATACCCCCGTCACAGCAGACCTGCGTACTAAGCGAATTTCCAAATCAATAATATTTTATGCCAAGTTTTATTAATATCTTTCGATGAATATATGAGCTAGTTATTTGCCTATTTTCCATAAGATTAACATGGGAAAGAGTATGCAGGTTTACCGCTGTAAGGAACACTGAAAGTAGGCATTTTTAGCATAAACAATTTTTATTTTGACCATTTGTACCAAGTTTCATCAACATCTGTCCATAAATGAAGGAGGTTTACTATTTTCTTTATGATTAACATGGGAAAAGAATATACTGGTTAGCTGCCATGATAAATACATAAATTATGATTTTTAAGCATAAATGGATGACTCTTAACCACATGAAGCTAAATATCAAGTTTAATCCAAAAATATTGATTGAAAAGTGAAATATTAATTTTTCTTTATAATCAATAAGATTAACATTGGAGCCCCAAAATGCAACGTACTGTGTATAGATTTTTTATATGTGTAGATTTTTTAACCGTTGGAGATAGAGAGCAAAACTTTAAGAAACTAAATTGTGTAGTTATTTAAACTGATTTTAATGGTAGACGATAAAATTATAAAACCTTTTAAATTACATATGAAAAACGAAAAAAACCCAATTTTTAATACAAACCCACCTAAACTACCCGTTCCGATTAACCGATATGTCTGCTTGACAAACTCGTCCGAGCAATAGCTGATTAGAGGGGTTGAAAACATTCCCATATTTTCCATTCTCTCATATATGAAAACATTAGACATATCAATAATCTAATCTATTTCCCAAAGGGAATAAAAATACATTTTCACCTCAAATACCTCAAATTCAAACCAATATTTGTTTTTTACACTAGTCATTAAATATAATACCATTTCAAAATTGTACTGCAGTATATGAAAATGTAATCTTGATGTATAACGAATTTTAACGATGATGCAACATTTCTAATTTAATCCAATTTATATTTATTTATTGGTTCATTTATATAATCTAGTGCTAAATAACTAATCTGAGAATAAATCTTTTCTTTGTATTTATTTGTTTAAGATTTCAGTTTTATATTTTGTAATGAGAGTAAGTATCTTTCTTCGTAACGTTTCCTTTAGACATATCGATGATCTAAGCTATTTTTCAAAACGGAATTACATACTTAAAAAAAGATTATAAATTTATATAAATAATAAACATACATATTATATCAAACAAATGTGTTCTTTTACTCGTTGAAATAAGGGTAATATTCATTATAAATCTTTAAAAAAATACCACCACAAAATAGCTTAATTAAGTTAGCCATAATGATCTAAACTCCCCTGGAGGACAGTATAATTAGACGGGCTTATTACTTTATCAAGTAGTGACTGAATAACTAATAAATAATTTTCATCGTGATTACAATAATATATTTTAGTTTATTTATGTCTTTTTTACGTATTAGTTTCGTATAGATTAATTTTTTTAATGAGGGCACGTCAATTAGAAAAATATTAACTAGTTGCTGATATCACGTGCTGATTATCTTCAGGTAGAGTATTTCTACATATGTGAAATAAAAAAAACTACAAAAAACAAGTTAAAAATAGCTAATAAAGTGTACTGGCCATTCACAATGGTCTTGCCAATACCTACTCGTTATTTATATTATAGATTTCTCAATTTCCAATTTTTAATACACTGTTGATGATTTAAAAACCAATATCACATAAAATTTCAAATCCCAACAGACCACTAAAATGCGCCCATTCAGGAAACAGAGGGCAAATATTGGCGAGCGCAGATTCGCTAAGTGCTTTCAAACAACTACAATAGTCGTGTTTTAACTTTCACAGGAAAGTTTTTTATTTATGTAACATCCTACTAAGTGGCTCCAGCTGCGAACAGCTGTTTAATGATTCGATAATGATTATGGGTTGTTCAGTCTTAACGCGAGGCTGCTTCGTGTAATGGACAAATGTACGGTACAAATAAATCTACAAGATTGTGACATGAGCACATGCTATGAATAATGTAGTAGAGTGGCATTGGATTAAAATTAGAGTGGACCGGTATTTAATGTTGGAATAGGTTTTAATGTTGGATAGGTCCAGTTTTATAAAATAGATTTTGAAGGTAATAATTTGATATGCAATATTATTTGACATTTGATATTTTGTTTATAAACGAATAAAATTCCTCATGGTATATTTAGACGTGGTTCAAAAATTGAATTCGATGTGTTACTAGAGGATTTTCGAAATTTATTGCTATAATTTTTTCTTATAACCAGAAATGAAGTTTGTAAATAAACTTCGAATGTATGGATGGATTAAAATCCCAAGGATTAAAATACAGGTGGCTTTCTTCAGACTTGTCATTACACTTTATCGAAAAATATAGTGAGAAGATGAAACCAAGACTTACGTAGAGAAAATGACTAGTATGAATTTGTATACAAATTTGTTATTGGAAAAATTTCAAATATATGTAACGATATAATTAAAAAAATATTAATCGTAAAAATATGTTAAAACGATGTAGAGAATATTCTAAAGGGCTATTAGCTTAATTAAACTAACTGCAATTTTAATAGGAGAAATTTAATTTGTAGTTTCCTTTGTGGACATTTAATTGGCCCGTTTAGTTTTCCTCCTTCATTATATTCCCGTTAAATAATTTCCCAGTGATTCCATAAAGAAAGTAAAATATGAAAACGTGGCCACACAGCACTCAAATATACCATGTAATTTTATTTTGATGTAAATGACAGTCCAGTTAATTTAGAAGTTGCTTTCATATAGTTTGTATTATATAAAGCTTTTATATTTGATTGTGTAAAACTAAGGAATGAAGTGGAAAACCGTTTACAAACACAGTACTATATCCAAATGTCAATTAATAATTTGGCTGCTAGTTAACCATAACTAACATTGCATGTTAGTTATGGTTAACATTTTAACATTACTCGTAACATTTTATTATCATCCCATAACTAACGAATTTTGATTAAAACAAAAAATGTAAGGTTAAGCTTCAGTATGCATTGCAGAGTTGTTATTCAGACATTAAAGACATTCATTCCGAGCTGTTAAACCTTCGCTTAAAATGAGAGCACAGTTAAAAGTAAAAGGGCTATGTTTCGAGTTACCTTCTTGCAAATACTAGTGTTAGAGATATCAGGTCACACTAGTGTCTCTAACGTGACCTAACGACTACTTATGTGTCCGGGACCAACGGTCTATCGTGCCTCAATGCTGACAACACGATACGAATGTGTAGAAAGTTGTTTGGACGCAACACAAAACAGTTGAAGAGTGTTGTTTACCTTTAGTCTGGACGAGACCGTAACAAGGTTACCCGATCCTTCCACTTGTATCGTTCACGTCAAAGTTGCTTCTCCCCAGCCACTGCTCGGCCCAGCTCATCTAACTTGGCCCAACTTCTCTGATTGGAGCTTTTATAGCTGTTATATTATAAAATAATGACGATTATATGTGACTGAGAAGAAACAGAACAAATATGTAATAAATATAAATATCTATCGAGATGCATCTCAAGAAATGTACGAAGTACGAGTGTTCCAGTTTATTTATAATTTTTGCCCAGTTAACACAGAAATTATCTAACCGAACCAACAAAATATCGTATGAAACTTTTTATGTACAATCATAAAATTTTAAATAAATTAGAATAAAATCCCAATAAAATGCGGGACTGTGTCACATAAGTGGCCACTCTGTATAACGCATAAGTAACCCAAGTCTTGGATTAAATTAGATTAGATTTAGTATTTAAAGCTTGCCTACAGTGAAATGATTTGGAGCGTGAGCTTTGTTTCAAAACTATCAACGGTGTTTTATGTTTTTACGAATTTAATGACCATTTTCACAAAAAAATGTTGTATTAATTGATATAACAATCGATTTTGGTTGTATTCCTATAAAAAAATTGTAAAGAAAAATTTATATTGAAGCTATGTTTCATGTAGGCAATATTCAATATCGTATATTCGAGTTTCATTGAATTCATGAATAATTTTTATATTGTTGTTCTGCTTTAAGTGGAACAATGCATTTAGGTGTTCTTATAATATGATATAAGAATAAGTTTGACCATGGATTCTAAAGGGAATGTTTTCACTTCAACTCAACAGCTGTTCTTATAAACAAAAACTCAATACAACAGCTCTGGTAGTCTCTATGAAAACACTTCTAAACACCTTCGCTGCAGTTTTTGTTTTATTAACGTTTTGCGTTAAAAACCCTGCTAAGATCCTCCCAGAGCTTAGACATTTCCATGTCTAAAAAATAGTCGTTCTTCAGAGTGTTCTCGGCGAAGGAAGGGTTTTGGTTTTGTGTACCTGTATGATCAACTGTAGAGATAATTTTCAAAATTTTGATGAAGAACGGTTCAGATGGTAATGAAGAACGATTGTTCAAGACCCTTTTCTAGTTCTTCCTAACATCAAACTGTTTTTAGGTGGTTGATTAGGATGGATTTATTTAAATTGTATTAAGTAAGTATGTTTCGTAGTTAAACTTTGACTTGGATAACCTTTTTGGTTAGAATACAAAAGATTAACCTCTTCGTTGAAATTAATTTAGCTATTTAGGCTAATTTCTTTCTACTTCAGAAAATGATAAGTGTTCCGTATCTGATATATAGTAGTACATAGCCCTGTTTAAATAGTTACAAGGAGAATTTATATACTTTATTTTGTTCCAATATTATAAAGTATTTAACTGAAAAGTATAAATTTAACCTAACTTATACTCTGACAATTTTTAACCACTGATTATTTAAAAACTTATTTCTTAAAACGTTATGAACCCTACATTTTAAGATAAGGTAGTTCACAAAAAAGTATGAACAACGATCAAAATATGTAGTTTTAATATTTATGGATCTTATTGTATATTTAAGTAGACCTTATGGTAATAAAGACGAAAGGAAGATCAGCATGCATATTAAAACAGTATTTAAACTCATTTAAAACCTTAATTTTTGCTTATTTAATAAGGTTTTTAGATTTTTGTTTGCATGAAGTATACATTTTACCAACAAAGCGTTTATGCTTTTAAGTAAAAAAAGTTTCTCCTAAGAAATCTGAGGAACAAAGAAATCAGAAAGAAAAAAAGTGGATTATTAAGTTACCTACTCACTTTTGACTTGACTTTGCCTGACCATAAAATGCTACAACCTCCACCCCCACCTATCTAATACTATCTACGTCTTTTGAATGTTAAACACGGATAAGATTCAATTCAAGACTAAATTATAAATTAGAACTAATTATATAAGGATTCCTAAAATAGCCAATGTACAATTATTTAAGTCTCCTTTAGCAGGAAAACAAATGAAATTGATCCTTTTTCAATGTTCAGCAGTGCAGATGAATGATGCAATGTAGATTAGCTACAAGAATTAGCAGCTGTGTTTCATACTAAACTATTTTTGTAGAAGAATGGAAACCTTAGTAAAATTTAAATTTTATGGCTTACAAGACTATACTGAGAATAATAAGAAGATATCTAAAAATAAAATAACCTTATGCAAAGATGGAGGAACGTGACATAGTGTTGTGACATTTCATGCATTTCGAATGAGACATCCAGCAGAATGTGTCCTTTACGTGCATATCTGTGGATTAAATTAGTACCGTATGATACCTGTGAATTTCGTTTCATAGCTTTTACTGGAGCTAAACTTGCAGTTTGTCTAAACTAGTAGTGAAATTATTATTGTCTTTAATATAATTGTAATCATATTTGATATCAATCAGTCTTTATACTAAATAACACTGTTGCTCTTTGCGAATTTAATGAGATTAATTTCCATGTATAATGTTCCATGTAACTATACCAACGATATTATTTAAAGAAAAAATCTTTCAAAGCATGAATATCTTTCCAATACAATTATTCATAAAATTTCCATTAAAAAAGATTTTAAACATTTTCATAATCCTCCTTGTAAATACTTCCAAGAAGTATTGGAAACATACTAGGATTAAGTTATTTATTTATGGAAATAACTCAAACATAGTTTGAGTTTGAGTAATGACTATAAAACTATTACTGTATTTATAATATTCAATCACACAGAAATCAACATTTAGCTTACTTGCTTACAAAAATGTTGGATTGCAATGTTTATAACTTGTTTGAATGTGTAAATGTTAGAAATATTTACATAAATGTTAACTTTTGATAAGCTATTCCTTTTAATGAATAACTAATTTTTATTCATATCTAATTTAAATGTTTACACGCTGAAGGTGTAAATTAATCCTAAAATTAATATTCACATCAACATAACATATACTTTCATGAGACAACTGATTCGAAATGCATGGAATGTCACCACCAGATATGAAATATGCTTATTCCGATATATTATTCTATATAGGCTCTATGATATGATGTATTCAAATATATCACCACCAAAAATGTATAAAATTGATGATTTGCCTTGCTTTGAAAATAAAACTTCCTTTGTTGCAATAAATAATAAAACAATCATCCTTCACTTTGTAGCGTATTCATATCTTTATGTGACTACTACTGGAGTCCAACGAGGCTTTTCTCGCGTTAAATTATAAATAAATTATGTATGATGTTCATTTGATGGGAAAATTTCGTCTGAAGAAATATTTTGAATAACTGTTTCAGTGATGATATTGTTCCCAGACTAATGGCTTTATATATAAACTATTGCACGTGAAAAATATAATATGTTTATATATGAGGGCATCCTTTACATGTTTTAAACGTATTAACTGTAAACATGTCAATAACACCTCAATAACTGAAAATAACTGCATCAACAATTGTCAAGATATCAATAATTGTCAGCTCAAATAAAAATTGTTGACAAAAACAATACTTACTCCACACACGTTAGGCACAGACTACTTACTCTATGTATAGAAAAAACTACAAATTTTAACAGAAAATTTTTACTATAAAAATGTGATTTAAAAGAAATAAAAGAAATACTTTAAACAAGACCATAATGTAATATTTTGATTTATTAACCCCATTGCAACAGAACTGCATAGGCTTACAAAGCGAATTTGCATTGATTTACAATTTATTTATTTTGTTTTGAAATAAAAGTTCTATTATTATTTTGAATTAACGTGATAGAAATGGCTGAGTCATATTTTAAGCCATATAAGGAAGTTATATCAATTGAATCATCTCCATTGGGTACGAGTAGCCTAAGTAGATAGAGTAGGTAGGTAGATAGTAAAAGTACTAACTTGTGGATGCTACTAGGAGCAAAAGACTTAATATTTTTCAACATACAGAAATAAATTTCACTAGATGAAGCTGTGTACCAAGTTTTATCACCTAATTCACAAATACATAGCAATCTGCGTAGTATACAGTCCTGTTGAAATGGAGGTTATTAAATTTGAATATTATATGATAGTATTGTTTAATGTATTTAATTTATTCCAGTTGCGTTTATTAAAATAATAAATAACCATAAGTTATTGTTACAATACCATTTTATTTATTCCTATATTAAATACTATTTTTTTAAAGTACGTATTCAGTTTTTATTTACTCTCTCAACTATTAATTATTTTTTTTAAGTTAGTTATAACAGTTTGATTTGAGTCTGTATTTTTTCAAGTTATGTATTAAAAGAATGTTTTATTTTATCATTTATTTATTTATTTTTCACTAAGGGGTTATGAACTGGGCCCTTGAAAATAGGCTTTAGCCCATTTATGGGGAATTTAATATATTTTTTATAACATTTATAATTTGTGTTCTTTTTAATTCAAAATAAAACTGAAGTTGAATCAATTTGCTTATTCAGTAACATGGTGAATAAAAAAATACGTTATTTACCGTTAGGAACAAAGAAATTTCAGCATAAATCATTAAAGCTCAGCTACATAAAGCTGTATACCTAGTTTTAAGAGATTACACGATTTTAAAGGATAAGGCAGATATAAGTTTTATCTTTTTCCCATTAGATTATCATTCAAGCTATAAAAGACGACGCACTGTGTTTATTAGTTTATGTATCCCAGGAACTGATTAATACAGAGGATGTATTAAAAGTTTTTTTGGCTGATTTAAACAGTGCTAGTAAAAATAAAAATAAATTAATAAATTATATGTAAAAAATTTTAAAAAGCCTATCTTGGGGCAGTAGCTCTATTTCCTTCGGGAAATTCAATAAAAACCATCTCAACACGCATCGTTTCAAAAGTAATCATAAACTTATTGTATTGTAAACTTATTGTACTTATTGAACTCTTCTCAAGAGTTTAAAGATTTTTAAAGTGATGAAAACAACGCCCCCTAGGTAAAACCAAACCATAGTAGATAAAACCCACTTGACCATAAGATGCATACCAAGTTCAAACAAAACGGTTAGGAAATAAGCAAGAACTGATATTGTTATACTCCTCTTTAATGTACTCGTATATTGAGCGCCCGTATGAGACATCTTACTGTTACGGTAATGTCTAACGTGCTTACTGGGGACAGTAGACTAATGTCTTTCTTGAGATCCAAACAAAGAGTTTATGATTTTCGATTAAACACATGCAAATCACACACAACTTGATCCTTATAGCCTTGGATTGTAATCTCCATATACCGTAAGAGGTTAGTGTTTAAGGTTTATTCATATTTTACTCTCCAGTGATAAAAAACCAATGAGTATTTATATCAAGCAACACTGAGATAGAAATGCTTTACCCTACATACGATTTTTTTGTACCTCATAAAAAGAAAATGTACTACAAAACACTTACATCCGTTTAGAATGAATTGGTCATATTTTTGAAATGAATTTGACAACAACAGTTTTTAATAATTAAGATTATTCAGTACAGGTATCCACAGCTAAATATTGTAACTACAGTTAAAAATATCCGCCTTGAATTGGTTTTGCTCTAATAAGCTGTGATTTTTAATCAGCACTCAATTAGTCTAGTTGTTAACAAGTAAATCATGCTTCCTTTCCAATACTGTTTAGGAAAAAACTCTTGTGTTCAGATTTAATGTCCTAAACATTACCATTCATGTGGTGTATGGTTACATAGGCTCTTATTGGTCGGAGCCATTATATTCACAACATAATTTTAGTGAATTGAGTTCAAATAATTTAAAACTCTTTCTTAGTATGCATCTATAGCCTATGAAGAGAATATGTACCCTGCTTCACGGTCTGATTCACTTTAGTCATTTAGAAACTGGGGTCAGTCAATCAGTTAGGTATCTGGCTTTCATAAGTATAAATTAACGTCGGTTATTTTATGCTTGGCTTAGATTTTGAGTTTTAATGAATGAATAAAACGAAATAAAATAATCTATAAGGCAATTACAATTTAGAGTTTCCCAGATTTTTTTATATATTTACCCTCCGATTCTCAAATGCATTAAAATTTACAAATCAAAAAAGAAGTAAAGGTAAATTTCACAATCATATACAAAATAATTAGAAACGAAAAATTGGATTAAGGATCTTGAGTTTTTGAGCTTTAATAGTTTTTCAAGGTTAAAAATTGTACAGTATCTAAAATTTATAAATTTAGCAAAAATTTATAAAATTAAGGATCGGAATGCTAATAACACAATTTACTCCTCATAACACCAGAAAAAGGTGAATTCAAAATATTTACATGTTTTGAAGTAAGCAAGTTATCTGGTTAAAATAATAATACACGGTACAGTAATTTGTAGAATTAATTAAAAGATAATAGATATAGCGAATATTGAAACTTTATGAGCAGTTTTGTTAAAAATTAAAACAGCAATCGTCTTTGATCTTTTCTATGAAGAGAAGCATTTTAAATAATTTAACTTGACAATGCATGGGTACTGAACCGATGTTTTCATGCCTCAATAAACTAGTAATCTATTTAGTCACTTGAATAGACCCCTTTTTGAGAGATAGTTTGAAATAATCAAACCACCTATAGTGCGGTATGCTCGGCTAGCCATCGATACTTTCCAGCTCTAATTAGTTAGTTGATTTGATATACCAGGGTCATTCAATAAATAAAGAGACAAACAGGTGTGGAAGGGAAACATTTTATTTTAACGAAACAAAACTTTTACTACTTTTCAACATAATCCCCTTGAACATTTATGCATTAGTTCCAACGGACTACGAACTTTTTTATGCCAGCTGCAAAGAACTCTTTATCTTGGCGTTTGAGCCAATTTCCCACAAACTTCTTGACATCCGCGTTGTCCTGGAACCTCTTTCCACGTAGTGCCTCCTTTAGTGGGCCAAACAAGTGAAAATCACTGGGGGCTAAATCGGGACTGTGAGGGGGGTGAGGCAGTACCTCCCATCCCATTTTTTCACCTTCAGCAAATAAAAAACGAATAACAGAACGTTGTTCAACTAATTTGGAGTTTTCAAGTAGACTTGCCATCATTAAATGTATTTTTAAGGCTATACTATATATATATATATATATATATAAACACAACAATGTTGATTAATCAGCTGACCAGGACCTATCCCAGTGCTGCCAACTTAAAGCTGTAAAAGCACCAAAAATATCCTACTAACAGATTTCTCCCCAGATCTGTTTGTCTCTTTAACTATTGAATGACCCTCGTATATATATATATATATATAAATGTAATTGTAACTATTTTATATATTTTATTTTGCTTTGAGCTTTCTAATTTTTATAAGGACTGGATTATTTTTTTTAGATAGTTGTTTAAGATAATTTGAGGGTACATTTTTGCTAGTTGATAATTATAATATTCTTCTTTTGCATCCATGATATTTCCTTTTGTTAAATTCAATTATCTCTCCTCAATGTTCCTGTAACTATGATTTTTGTTCAGGTGTTTTGCAAATTAAGATTTCATGGTTGTTGTGCTGTTGCGTCGGAGAGAATGCTTGAAAGTGTTCTCAGAATCTTGCTCGGAATGTTATCCCTGTTTAACATACATAGTAGCTCTTGCAGTATGTAGGTTTTAACTAATAAATGTCTGATTGGTCGTGTTTATTTTTTATTCCCTCTTTTAGTTTTTCATTTTATTTATAACATCAAAGGCATTAACCAATTTCAATTTCGTAACTAATTTCATATTTTCATGTTTTGAATGTTTTCTCATTGCCTTGATCATATTGAATTATGTAGTATACATTCATACTTTTTATAATTTTTTGTTCTTTGTTTTGTTGTTTTTGGTTTACTTCATACTTATTGTCATATTGTCAACGATTTTAAAGTTGTACCCATTCTTGGTATCTAGATATTTACTGGTGTCTTTTTTCATAATCCTCTTTGTTCATAGAGATTTGTATGAGTATATTTATGAAGGTTCTGAATCCTGCCATCTTGTATTTCCAAGGATAGTGGGATTTGTATGGTATTAGAAGGTCTGATAGGGTCGGTTCCCTGTATACAAACTTTGTTAAACCCCGGGTAAAATCAGGCAGCTTTAAATTCCCTGCAATTAAAATAAACGGTACCAGTGGACTGACACATATTTTATTCCTTAAGTAAATTAAAAAAAGACAATCTGTAATAAATCATGTTCTACAAAGTTATTCTAAATATCATTTAATAATTTATTGTTCAAATTGTATGGGGGGACCCCATACAATTCCCAAGGACCCCCCGGTAATCCCAAGCTTTTTTGAGCTGGTTTTGTTCGGTGACTTGACCTTACACTTCAGTTTCATGGAAAACGGTTGGAAATTAAGGAAGAAATTGATTTTTTTATATTCTCCATAAGAATAACATTGGGCGCTTTCAGACAACATACTGCGTTTATCGTGGACAGTAAATTTAACTTTTCTCTGGAACCCTTAGTCGTAGACAAATAATTTAAAACACTAATCTGTTTAGTTTTTTAAGCTGGTTTCAATGGTACCAGTCAAGTTATACTTTACTTTTTGTGTTTTCACTGAAAATTTAAACTTTGATTTTTTTGACATTTAAAAGCCTTTGAAAAATGACCTTTGAACCGTCATTTTACAGAGATGCGGGTGGTGTCAAATTATTTAGTACTCTGTGCACTATAAACTATCAAATTTTAATCAAAATCGTTAGAGCCATTTTTCAGAAAATTGGATTTTTCACATTTTTTAAGGGTTTTTAGGGGTGAACTACCCTTAAAAATCAAAAATTCAAAAAAATGAAAAAAAACGCCTGGAGATACGGTGACTATATACACATGCCAAATTTCATCTAAATCGGACGAACGGGGTAGGCTGTGGCACTGTACACATCCACACACACACACACACACACACACACACACACACACACACACACACACACACACACACACACACACACACACAGACGGACAGACATCACGTCAAAACCCACTTTTTTGGATTCAGGGGACCCTAAAACGGATATATCCACCCTCAACTCAAATTCGAAAATTTTGACGAAAACAATACTTTCTCCATATACTATGTATAAGGGGAAAAAGTAAAAGTGAAGGTATTTTAAGCGATTCCTGAGAAGAATAAATCTTTAATGAAAATTTAAACTTTCGGGGAATCGCAATTGATTTATTTGTTTAACCATATATTGTGACTAAAATCACTCATAAAGGTACTTGAATGTGGTCATAGAAGTATATTAAAGTTATTTAGATCTTTATTGCGGACATTTTCCATCACGATTTTATGTAAAACAAAGTTTCACGACGTTTCGGGATCTGGAATCTGATCCCGTCCTCAGGTGAACTAATATCTAAAACATAGCACAATTAACATATAATACGGACCACGGTATAAAGCTGAAAACACAAAAGTTTAAAGCAGTCAAAAAACTTACAAACAAACCATTCACTAAACATTACACACAAAATAAACCAATCACGTTCACTCGTCACGGAGACTCAAAGACAACTGGAAGGAGTGGGCGTGTCCCACCGGAACCGGAAACAAAATGGCCGCCGCAAAAACCTGAAATCCAGATGAAATATGTCTACCAGATTTATTTATTATTATTATTCTTTATTCAAATGCAAATCCTTCCTAATGTACATGAAAAAATGCAGTACAAAGTTAACTTTACAGAGCAAAAACACATAATTTTTACAATTTTATACTTAAAACAAAAATAGTATCTGTAAATGATATTCATATAAATCCGAAACAAAACTCTCATGGTATGCTAACTCGTAGTAAAGCTCGTAAGGGGCATTAGATTTTTGTTTTAAATCTGTTAGACATATTTCACCTGGATTTCAGGTTTTTGCGGCGGCCATTTTGTTTCCGGTTCCGGTGGGACACGCCCACTCCTTCCAGTTGTCTTTGAGTCTCCGTGACCAGTGGACGTGGTTGGTTTATTTTGTGTGTAATTTTTAGTGAATGGTTTGTTTGTAAGTTTTTTTGACTGCTTTAAACTTTTATGTTTTCAGCTTTATACCGGTTTGGTCCGGATTATATGTTAATTGTGCTATGTTTTAGATATTAGTTCACCTGAGGACGGGATCAGATTCCAGATCCCGAAACGTCATGAAACTTTGTTTTACATAAAATCGTGATGGAAAATGTCCGCAATAAAAATCTAAATAACATCAATCCACCATCACCAATAATGAATTTCAAACAAAGAAGTATATTAAAGTGTTTATAGAGTACATTTTACCATTATATTTAAAAAATATTTTACCATAGTCCAACATATTTGAACAATAAAAAATAGTAATCATTGCATATATTATTCCTTAGCGTTTACTTATATTTTTGTGTTAGGATCATCATTGAAATTACAAATGCGTATTTGAAATTCAAGCTTATACATGCAAACTTTGGAAACGAAAATCTTCATTCAAAGACAAGCAATATTTCGAAGGAGAGAACAGTAAATTGAGATTTGATTAAAGCAATCTATTTCCAAGAAAGTCTTCTGTTGGTACTGAGAACTCACTATATTGTTTTTCTCCGAATCGTTGATAAACTTTGATATAGCCCGTCTTAAAAAGGATAAATTAATTTTAAATCGATAACACTATATTTTCTGAGATAAGCGTTTTATAGATTTGTGTTATTTTACTTTTGAGTCAGTATCATTTCATGCTCAAGTGTGCTCAAAAATGGTTTTCACAGGAATAAGCCAAAACAAAGTCACGATAGGTTGATCAAGTTGAATAATTTAACGGATTTTGTTTTTAAGCAGGGCTATTTTGTGACCAGATATTTCTTACCATAAAACATATTTTTGATTTGATCTAAAACACACCTATTTTACGAGAAATTAGTTGATTAATTTACATCAAGCAAAAGCTCTTTAGTAGGCCGGTACGAGATAAAAAAGAATTAATCCCGGGAAACGAATCCGTGACCTCTTTCCGGAAGTCTAAGATGTTAACTACTAGGGGTTTCTTTGAATAGATAATTATATATAGCCAGAAATCTTATGATGGTTCAGAAATTGTTCAACGCGTTCCTCCTACGAGAATTTCTAGGAATCGGTTAGATATAAAAGAGAAGGGAACGTTGACATTGGTCAATACACACAAAGCGTTCAAATGTGACAGTTTATTACCCTTTTTGTCCTATTGCTTTTTCATTTTTGTTTGATTACACTTACTGTTTTAGTTAGTTACTTAAGTTTAGTTTTATCGAGGTTTTAAATGTGACACCAGTATCCTCTTCAGTGTGACCCCGGTGAGTCTAGAAGTGTTACGTAGATGTAATCGTACTATAATACGGGACACCGTTCTTCTCACAATAGGTTTTAACACGTAATTTTCTGAAATTATTCTTAACAGCACTTTCTGATTTCCTACTAGATTATAAACAATTTTAACTAGCAGCTACATGTTCAAGACCCCAATTATCAGATAATGATTTGAAGAAAAATGTTAAAGTATTAAATTTAATTTAAAGTTTCAATCGAAAAACAAAGATTAAAACGTTTAAGGAGCCCCCGTGCTATGCTAATTAGTATTGTATGAATACAATACTGTCTACTGTGAATTATAATATATGAGCATATTGAAATTGGTGAACGATATATATTTAGGAGTTTTATGGGAGTACTGTGGAAATAATTGAAACAATTTAAGCATTTTTGCTTATAACGTAATGCTTATATGGATTTAGTGTTGGTGTTTAGGATGTTGTTTTAGAATATTATGTTTACGAGTAAAAAACAAAGAAACTTCAAATTTGTAACCTTTTCCTATAGAAATAAAACTCGTTCAATATTTTGGTTTTAACAAGTGTCAGATAATTTGTTTAAGCCTACAGGTATTCATGAATGGAATGAAATAAATTTATGAATAGATCAAAGATGTCAACTGTTTGAAACCAACTGTGAATGGTTTTCCATGTTTATTACCTTTTACAAATCCAACAGACTGTTTTTTAACCTCAACTTCCCATCTGGGTCTGTGCAGTTAATTAGAGACAGCGAGGTACCGTAGTGGTGTAAGTCACTAAAGATAGCCAGAGGGGATTGGACAGGAGGCGCCGAGCATTGGATTTGCTTCAGGAACCTTTGCCATACCGGGACAGCGTGTTACCCCTCAGCTACCGTCCCGGTTTTAAGACTGTGGTTTAGACCTTATTTTTTCAGGTTCTGATTTATGATCACATTAATAGGGCTTGGCCATTTGGAGCTATACCAAAATGTTGTTATTTGCAAAATAACTCAAGTTCAAATTTCGTTCGATCCTTCAGTGAATTGAGTAAAGGTACTCGAAACAAAGAGAGCGTATTTGAACAAAGCAAGGGGAGTCAAAAGGAGAATTTAATATCACGAGTTATGCGTGGAACTCGCGGCAGCTGCGACAACACGACTTTTCTGCCTTCTTTAAACAAGCTTGCGGGACCTATAAATATTAAATTATGTCCTGCTCCATTCTTGATTATCGCCCTGTTTGCGACCACCGCATTTTCTCCTTAGGTTAGTAAGCACCATTATACCTCTTAAGCATCCTTTTGCTCCTTATGAGAGATGGACCACATTTTAAATTTAATTGGATTTATTTATTTTGTTCCCTTGTTCATTAAAATAGTCTAGGGAGGTTAATAAACAAGTCAACATTACTATTACTACATTACTATTACTGTATATTACTATTATTAAACATTACTATTACCAAGTTTAAGACTCCTATTTTAAACCACCAACAATAATAATAACATGAATCTATACACCACTCACTAAAATGCATTTCATAAAACGGTACACAGGTAAAACTTAAAGGATGTTTTATTCAGTTTGTGATGAAAAACTTTAAATATTGGAATATTTTAACTTCACCCAGGGTTCTGGGGGGGCTAGCAATTCGCATTACGCGAAAATTGTAACGGATGTTACATCATACGGTTATGAGGATAACCGTTGAGGGGAACTGAAAACAATCCCTTTATACATATCCATAATCTAATTCTACGCTAACAGTAGAACATTCGTGTACTGATATTGTTCATAGAAACAGTACACATTTTATATTTCAAAATACGAAATTTCATTATACTTTTGTACCATCTGCTTGTTCACATTGGTAAAACTAACGTGCTTACCAACTATGCAATACGAGCAAATTATCTCAAATTTAATGTTTTATTAAGCTCGGTTACCTCAGTATTGCACTATTACAAAAACATGTTTTTATGACTAGGAAAAAAACTAATTCTGACACAAAGTAAGTGTAAAGTATCTCATCGAGGCTCAATCACGCATTCGAGCTCTCCTGGACCTTCCGGTAACCACTCCTGCTCCTTGCGACAGAAACTACGTCCAGAACATATTGTTAATCGCATTACTACTCTTCTATATATTAATACTTTCTACAGGGTGTCATGATATGTACATTTATTCTGACACAGCATAATTCATACGGTTAACAGTGGTAATATCGCGTATTCAACGGGAACATTCGGGAACAGCTTTCAGAGTCCCGTGGGAGCGATTCGTCTGGGCAGGACCTCTACGTGGTGAGACGTGTGTGATGCTACATGCTTCGCATCTGTAATGTTGGAACGTTAGGAATACTCGATCACCATCTCACCATGTAACACCATCTCAAGCCATGGATGGGGGAAAACCTTACAAGGACAACCTTCAGAGGCGTTCAGAGTACCTCCGCCAGACGTTTTGGGGCCTTCATTCTCCATGTTATTTGAGTAATGGTGAACTAGAACCTCCATAAATTCTCTAAACTTTCATAGTGATTCTAAAGTTAAGACTTAATTAAGATCTTAAGTTTTTAAGCTTTCTCTCTTGTTGTACAATTAAAGTTAAGATAAGTAAAGATAAACTTTAACATCCTTTAAGTACTTATGTACTTTAAGCTACTTAATTTTACTACTTAAAACTACTGCTTCTTTATTGTACTTTTCAGTAGCTTTATGTTATCCTTAAGTAGAATAAATAGAATACTAATTGTTATTTCTTATTCCTTTAAAAAATATTAGATAAAGGAGGATGTCTAGTTTGACATTCAGTGTGAGTCTAAACAAATACGTAAGGAAATAACGAAAGGAACCAAGGGAAACAGCGGAATTTGGTTAAAAATATATACATCACAGATCTGTAAATTTTTACTCTGCTCACAGTTATGAAGGCTGAGATTATGAAAGAATAGACCCATGCATGCACTTCCTCCTGAATATTTTTTGTAAAACATAAGCTTATATAATTTTTACAGTTAAGATTATGTAAATGTCCAACAATATATTCATTTATTATTGATACACAAATAATTTATTTTTAATTTTGTCATCCCTGTAATTTTTTTCCTCCATATCAACTTTAAAACCAATCAATACTCTTTTTAGAAACTGCCAACAGAAAATTCCGTAAAATATAAAACAAAGTGAGAAGATATTAACAGACAAAAGCTCATCATTATAGATTCCATGTGTCAGAGTGTTGATTATCGATTGTTTGCGCATCGTCATTCACGTGCCGTTGCGTGCCCTTGTACGTTAGTTCATTTTTCTGTATGCTATGAACGTATCCTTAAACAAGAATTCAACAAAAAAGAACAGGGTCCTATGGGAACAAGACCCACAGGTCACCAACTTAATTTCACATAGTTGAAATGAACAGATGACAGTACTAAAAATCTCTGCGTTCAAATCACCTTTTAATTTATTTGTTTGAATGTTTATTGCAAACGATAGTGGGTTTTTGTTGTTTTAAAGTATATATTTGACGAATATGTTTGAGGATGTCTGTTGAAAGGATGTGTTTTAAATAGTTTTTCTCTACTTCTAAGTAAAATGAAAAGGTCAAGACGTATTTATAGATTCTCTGGCTAGTAGAAAATAACAGTAGTAGAACATTCTGGTAAAACTGGTCTCAAATGATCACATAAACCGTAGACAAGAATGCTTAGAGCAGGCGAATCATAATATGACTAAATGCAAGCGCAAGTTTATAGAACTAAACCTTACTGAAAGATGGCGAACAACTAGACCCTCCATGTATCCAGTGGTGTAGGCACTGAAGTTTACATTCGGATTCAAGATCCTGGAATTTCTTGAAACCTTTGACACTTTTACAATAGCCTCTGAAAAAAACTAATCAAATGTTCACCTTATAAACTCTCTGAGCTTTCAAAATTAATTTGATACGAACCTAAACGAGAAAGCAGGAAAAGTAATGAATTTAGTATTCGTTTTTAAGTAACTGTGAGATAATAATGAATTTAATTGCTCGTTAAAACGATTTATTAAAGAACTGGGCCTTGTTCTTGGATTCTTTTGAAATAAATACGTTACACCACAACGCATAAACGTTCAGCCCGAAATAAATACGTTACACCACAACGCATAAACGTTCAGCCCGAAATAAATACGTTACACCACAACGCATAAACGTTCAGCCCGAAATAAATACGTTACACCACAACGCATAAACGTTCCGTTCAGCCCGAAATTCAGTTCGAAACCAGTTTAGTAATTATTAAACTAAAACTCACTTAAAGTTAACTTAAAAATATTCTAAACATTTCAATTAGTGTATTTTTGTTTTTATTGAAATTTAAAACCCGAGATTTTTCGTAAAAATGCTTCTAATTTCATAATGTAGAATTTAATGAAATTTGTATATATACAACAGAACTCGTTATCTATCTATAATATTATAAAGAAGAGGTGGTTTCTGTATGTTTGTTTGTGGGTTTGTGTGTTTGTGGGTTTGTGTGTTTGTGGGTTTGTTGTGGCAAGTGAACGCAAAAAATACTGAACCAAACAGTTTGAAATTTTACACAAAGACAGATATTAAACTCATGCAACACATAGGCATACTCATTTCCTTAAAATCCTCTCGGGCTACGCCCTGTGAACGTCCTAAGTTTCAATGTTTACACTTTTAGAAAATGAAAACATAAAATTACTTGAATGTCAACAGCTGTGAACACTAAAATTTGACAGTTCGAGAAGCAGAAGACATGGTTGCTGTAAATACCCTGGGATTCAATGTTTACAGTTTTTAATGTCAACATCCGTTTACTTCACATTTTGACAGTTCGGGAAGAAAAAGAAATAAAGTTAATTTTTACACATAAACTGCTGGATCGAAATTAGTGAATTATTAGTTCGAAATAGTGGAATGGTAGATTTTTAATTTTCTCCCGATGCCTGCCTCTATTACGTTAATGCTTTTCCTCTCCCAATATTTGACATATGTTACTTTGTCATGTTTATATATACACTTAGACACGTGTTTTGTCATTTTGTAAACAATAAAGAATTAATTATCAATAACTTAAATGTATCTGTAGAGCCTACACCTCTCAGCCTTTTTTACCCGTGCGAAGAACGGGTACTTTGGCTAGTACCTAATAAATTGTTATTGCCCTCATGCGTGTTTGTATTAGTTTTAATCCGTTGATGAACGTGATCCTGACTCTTTTTATTTACGTCAGTACGATTCACATATCTCTTAAACTCTACATTAACAATGCTTTATTTTGATATTTAGTACCATTGTCTTCGTATAAGAATATAAAAGAAGAATAAGGACAAAGATTTACATGTAATGTATAAAAAATAAATGTTAATTAAATTAACATTAATGTTCAATGTACAGTAATTAAAAATATTGCTGAAAAATATATACAATTATTTTTTTCATTTTAGTCTAGTACATGAAACTGAAACAGTAAGTTAAACATTTAAAAGGAAATAATATGATATATACACTATAACATAGAGTCATCTACTTGTAACTATTTCGTATGTAAATGTATTTCTGCAGAGAAGTGTTATGCGAGTGTGAAGTCAACACCGCAATTCCCTGAATTACAATTTCAACTTACCCATACTCCTATTGTTGTCACTTAATTTGAAGATTTGTTCTTTCCTCAAATGTTACAATAATATTTCAGTGGATGGTTATACATGTTGTTTGTTAATTTATTTTCACTATATCATCACTAGGTAATAAACTCATTATTTCAAACTAAAAATCCAGATTTAAAATAATTTAATCTAAATTGTTGTAATTATTACTTAGCTAGACACAGTTGCTTTATAATAAAGTGAATTTATTTCAAAAATATTATGTTCCATGCTTACATTTTTAAATTCAATTTTAAATCAAATATTTTAAAGGACAATTCGATTTTTGTCAAACTGGGATCGAACTTAATGTTTCAAAAGTAACATAATTATAAGTAATTTAAAACGAATTCAGATTAGGATTAATGACTTAATAATTAATACAATTATCGCCGAAAGGCTAGAGCAGCCAATCAAATATTTCAAATAATTCAAATCAAATAATTCTCGTGGCACTCCATGAGTTACCTTTAAAAATATATTCTTTGCCTACAAAAATCTATTTATAGTGCCATTCTCCTCGTAAATATGTTGGATATGAATCTGTCCATTTCACTGCCTCAATACATTATATAATTACGTATTATTAATAAATTAATTGATTTAATTGGTTAATTAATTAATTTGGTTCCTGTTGATAATTTTGCCATATAGGCCTAGGGCCTCTGCAATGAATTAAATAGCGAAGTACCTAGGGGACATTAGTCACATAGGCTAGGCACAAGTTCATCAATCTGGAGTCTGGAGTTTGTACTCACATAAATAGGTTTTTCTCTGTGCTCTTCTTATTTATACTTTAAATGACGCCTTCCTCTACCATATATACGTAGCTTATACGTAATAATTGATGCATGGCCGGGTGACGAAGGATACGTAGAAACTAATTGTAACCTTCGTCAATGTATCTAGCAATCGTGTAACAAAAAAATACTCATAAAAATCATACAAACAAATAATGCTCGTAAAGATTATTTGTGTTTATCATTTCAGGTTGGAAATTGAAGGAAAGGAGAAAACAACATTCCTATTTAAAATACTGTAATGGCAAAAATGACAATGAAAATTTATGCAAACAAGTTTGGGGAGGAAAAACTTTTACGCATTTAGTTGTTTAACACTACGTTGCTTAACAATAAAACGTAAATAAACGAATTGGTGAATTTATTTTAAGATATCTTTATAATAAAGTGAATTTTATTTCAAAAATATTATGTTCCATGCTTACATTTTTAAATTCAATTTTAAATCAAATATTTTAAAGGACAATTCGATTTTTGTCAAACTGGGATCGAACTTAATGTTTCAAAAGTAACATAATTATAAGTAATTTAAAACGAATTCAGATTAGGATTAATGACTTAATAATTAATACAATTATCGCCGAAAGGCTAGAGCAGCCAATCAAATATTTCAAATAATTCAAATCAAATAATTCTCGTGGCACTCCATGAGTTACCTTTAAAAATATATTCTTTGCCTACAAAAATCTATTTATAGTGCCATTCTCCTCGTAAATATGTTGGATATGAATCTGTCCATTTCACTGCCTCAATACATTATATAATTACGTATTATTAATAAATTAATTGATTTAATTGGTTAATTAATTAATTTGGTTCCTGTTGATAATTTTGCCATATAGGCCTAGGGCCTCTGCAATGAATTAAATAGCTCGTTAAAACGATTTATTAAAGAACTGGGCCTTGTTCTTGGATTCTTTTGAAATAAATACGTTACACACCACAAACGCATAAACGTTCAGCCCGAAATAAATCGTTACACCACAACGCACGTAACTAAAACGATATTAACCGAAATAAATACGTTACCACAACGCATAAACGTTCAGCCCGAAATAAATACGTTACACCACAACGCATAAACGTTCAGCCCGAAATAAATACGTTACACCACAACGCATAAACGTTCAGCCCGAAATAAATACGTTACACCACAACGCATAAACGTTCAGCCCGAAATAAATACGTTACACCACAACGCATAAACGTTCAGCCCGAAATTCAGTTCGAAACCAGTTTAGTAATTATTAAACTAAAACTCACTTAAAGTTAACTTAAAAATATTCTAAACATTTCAATTAGTGTATTTTTGTTTTTATTGAAATTTAAAACCCGAGATTTTTCGTAAAAATGCTTCTAATTTCATAATGTAGAATTTAATGAAATTTGTATATATACAACAGAACTCGTTATCTATCTATAATATTATAAAGAAGAGGTGGTTTCTGTATGTTTGTTTGTGGGTTTGTGTGTTTGTGGGTTTGTTGTGGCAAGTGAACGCAAAAAATACTGAACCAAACAGTTTGAAATTTTACACAAAGACAGATATTAAACTCATGCAACACATAGGCATACTCATTTCCTTAAAATCCTCTCGGGCTACGCCCTGTGAACGTCCTAAGTTTCAATGTTTACATTTTTAGAAAATGAAAACATAAAATTACTTGAATGTCAACAGCTGTGAACACTAAAATTTGACAGTTCGAGAAGCAGAAGACATGGTTGCTGTAAATACCCTGGGATTCAATGTTTACAGTTTTTTAATGTCAACATCCGTTTAATTCACATTTTGACAGTTCGGGAAGAAAAAGAAATAAAGTTAATTTTTACACATAAACTGCTGGATCGAAATTAGTGAATTATTAGTTCGAAATAGTGGAATGGTAGATTTTTAATTTTCTCCCGATGCCTGCCTCTATTACGTTAATGCTTTTCCTCTCCAAATATTTGACATATGTTACTTTGTCATGTTTATATATACACTTAGACACGTGTTTTGTCATTTTGTAAACGATAAAGAATTAATTATCAATAACTTAAATGTATCTGTAGAGCCTACACCTCTCAGCCTTTTTTACCCGTGCGAAGAACGGGTACTTTGGCTAGTACCTAATAAATTGTTATTGCCCTCATGCGTGTTTGTATTAGTTTTAATCCGTTGATGAACGTGATCCTGACTCTTTTTATTTACGTCAGTACGATTCACATATCTCTTAAACTCTACATTAACAATGCTTTATTTTGATATTTAGTACCATTGTCTTCGTATAAGAATATAAAAGAAGAATAAGGACAAAAATTTACATGTAATATATAAAAAAATAAATGTTAATTAAATTAACATTAATTTTCAATGTACAGTAATTTAAAATATTGCTGAAAAATATATACAATTATTTTTTTCATTTTAGTCTAGTACATGAAACTGAAACAGTAAGTTAAACATTTAAAAGGAAATAATATGATATATACACTATAACATAGAGTCATCTACTTGTAACTATTTCGTATGTAAATGTATTTCTGCAGAGAAGTGTTATGCGAGTGTGAAGTGTGAAGTTAACACCGCAATTCCCTGAATTACAATTTCAACTTACCCATACTCCTATTGTTGTCACTTAATTTGAAGATTTGTTCTTTCCTCAAATGTTACAATAATATTTCAGTGGATGGTTATACATGTTGTTTGTTAATTTATTTTCACTATATCATCACTAGGTAATAAACTCATTATTTCAAACTAAAAATCCAGATTTAAAATAATTTAATCTAAATTGTTGTAATTATTACTTAGCTAGACACAGTTGCTTTATAATAAAGTGAATTTATTTCAAAAATATTATGTTCCATGCTTACATTTTTAAATTCAATTTTAAATCAAATATTTTAAAGGACAATTCGATTTTTGTCAAACTGGGATCGAACTTAATGTTTCAAAAGTAACATAATTATAAGTAATTTAAAACGAATTCAGATTAGGATTAATGACTTAATAATTAATACAATTATCGCCGAAAGGCTAGAGCAGCCAATCAAATATTTCAAATAATTCAAATCAAATAATTCTCGTGGCACTCCATGAGTTACCTTTAAAAATATATTCTTTGCCTACAAAAATCTATTTATAGTGCCATTCTCCTCGTAAATATGTTGGATATGAATCTGTCCATTTCACTGCCTCAATACATTATATAATTACGTATTATTAATAAATTAATTGATTTAATTGGTTAATTAATTAATTTGGTTCCTGTTGATAATTTTGCCATATAGGCCTAGGGCCTCTGCAATGAATTAAATAGCGAAGTACCTAGGGGACATTAGTCACATAGGCTAGGCACAAGTTCATCAATCTGGAGTCTGGAGTTTGTACTCACATAAATAGGTTTTTCTCTGTGCTCTTCTTATTTATACTTTAAATGACGCCTTCCTCTACCATATATACGTAGCTTATACGTAATAATTGATGCATGGCCGGGTGACGAAGGATACGTAGAAACTAATTGTAACCTTCGTCAATGTATCTAGCAATCGTGTAACAAAAAAATACTCATAAAAATCATACAAACAAATAATGCTCGTAAAGATTATTTGTGTTTATCATTTCAGGTTGGAAATTGAAGGAAAGGAGAAAACAACATTCCTATTTAAAATACTGTAATGGCAAAAATGACAATGAAAATTTATGCAAACAAGTTTGGGGAGGAAAAACTTTTACGCATTTAGTTGTTTAACACTACGTTGCTTAACAATAAAACGTAAATAAACGAATTGGTGAATTTATTTTAAGATATGAAAAATATTGTGATTAAAAATATAAATCTTATATGTAGTTATTTCTATACACTATCAATGTAGCAGCAGTAATATTATTAAAATATTATTTTTTTAATCTTAAACGTTTTTGCTTTGTATGGTTGTGTTTCAATGTTTGCAGTTTTGGAAGCTGATCTGAAATCAAACGATTGTTTTAAAATGAAGTTATTAATATATTTGTACCGGTACTGCATTTGCATGGGTTATTTATTATATTTTTTATAGCTGCATCAATGACAGCCTACTTCTGAAGTAGGCGGTTTATATACGAGGACAGATATATTTATGTCAACAACGAGAGTTCTCGGGATATTATTGTACGACTGTCTTGCGCGAACCTCCTATTTTCTAGAGCAAAAAGAGTATTTCTCCTGTATGTCTTTTAGTTTTATTCTCTCGTATGGTTTCACTAACTGTCTGCTAAGTATAACAGAGTAACAAAGTATTGTTAAACTGCCTTAAAAACCCTATCATTGTTTTAATAATAATAATAACTCCTAATTGTAATTATTCTATGATTTTGGGGTTTTACACATTCTAATATTTAGAGATCAATCATATTTTCCCTTGTTATAACAATCATGAAGATCACAATCGAAATAAAACTATATTAACCTGATAAACATGAGATTAATGGTATAATAAATAACAATAGAGCTAAAATTTGTTTAAAATATGTACAGTTATCATCATGAAAAGTCACTATGTTTAAGATATGTAATTAAAATACTATAAAAATGCTTTACTCCAAAGATTACCTTTGTTAAAAGTTAATCTGACATAGTGTATAAAAGAAAAATTTGGAGTTAATAACTGATTTTGTTACATATACAAAAAACCATACTTAACAACCAAAATTAACGTTGTGTACGAATTAATAAACCAATAGCATTAACATAAAATAATTTTAACGCTTTTCAGACTAGTTATAAGTTTAACCAATATGGAGAGTTTTGCGTTTAAGAACCCGTGACTAGTCAACTAATAAAACAGAAGTACAAGAGTGTCCCATGTCATCCGTGTCTCTGCAGCTGGTGCGAGCTCCAACTTACCCTTACTATTAAATTTTACCCTTAACGTGTTTTACTTGTTACATAAAAAAATTTGCTGAAATTCCTTACTGTTCTCAGCATATGAGATATACTTTAATAGAGGTGATTGAAGTGAGGAATCAAGTTATGATTTATTTTGAAGAAATTTAGAATGAAGACGAAAACCCTATAAATTGGGGCTATATACTCGTGTAAGAAGATAGCACGCTCTTCGCCTATTCGATGTAACGGACGTTCTCAAGTTGGATTCTTTTGCACTCTCCAAGAGTTTTCGCTTCCAACTGAGGCTGAAATATATATATTCTGCCAGTTTGCTGCAATTTTCTGGTAAAATTATATTATTGTAAAATTATCAGCTGATCAGCTGATGTTGTTTGTTTATGTTGATGTTTTGGTTTTGTAGTATGGAGAAATCAAATTAAAAGGGTGTTTTATTTTACAGTGTTTTAATAATACTTTTATATATATATATATATATATATAATTTATAAAGACTCATCTGCTGAAAATCACTTTGGACCTTGGATGTGAGCGATGAATCAAACACATTAGAGTTATTATAGCAGCGTGAGTCACATAGGCTAGCCATAGGTGTCCGCTCGGAGTCTGACAGGATCCGGCTGCGAGTTTCGATCCAGGAACTCTGACTTACTGGAGCTTTACTTAAGCTGTCGTGACTGAGAACCGTGCCGCAAGATTTTTAATATTTAAATACAAATTTCACTGAATTTACAGTAAATATTCGTATTCTGGGCGATTCACTGGGTCATGTATACTACTAAAGTGCTGGAAACCTACCGATTTTTGTACTTTTGAACCTCGATAGTTATTTAAAAATTCTTACAGTAAAAACGAATATATTGATTTGAGTATAGTTTCCAGTATCTTCGAAATAAGAAGAAACACATTTTCAACCGTTGAAACCATTGGTGAAAAAGTCAAATTACATCCCTGTGAAAGAGTTACGCGAAGAATGATTAGCTACTCTTGGTGTTTGTAGGACTTCCTTTCAATCACCAAAATCAAATTTGTACCACAAAGTTAAAAACTAATCTTACACAGTGAATTCTCCGTTGGGTCTGTGCAGATTCTGATCAAAATTATTCAGGAGGTTGACTTTAATTAGAAATATAAATTAAAATTTGACATGTCATACAAACACATTAGAGTTATTATAGCAGCGTGAGTCACATAGGCTAGCCATAGGTGTCCGCTCGGAGTCTGACAGGATCCGGCTGCGAGTTTCGATCCAGGAACTCTGACTTACTGGAGCTTTACTTAAGCTGTCGTGACTGAGAACCGTGCCGCAAGATTTTTAATATTTAAATACAAATTTCACTGAATTTACAGTAAATATTCGTATTCTGGGCGATTCACTGGGTCATGTATACTACTAAAGTGCTGGAAACCTACCGATTTTTGTACTTTTGAACCTCGATAGTTATTTAAAAATTCTTACAGTAAAAACGAATATATTGATTTGAGTATAGTTTCCAGTATCTTCGAAATAAGAAGAAACACCTTTTCAACCGTTGAAACCATTGGTGAAAAAGTCAAATTACATCCCTGTGAAAGAGTTACGCGAAGAATGATTAGCTACTCTTGGTGTTTGTAGGACTTCCTTTCAATCACCAAAATCAAATTTGTACCACAAAGTTAAAAACTAATCTTACACAGTGAATTCTCCGTTGGGTCTGTGCAGATTCTGATCAAAATTATTCAGGAGGTTGACTTTAATTAGAAATATAAATTAAAATTTGACATGTCATATATACGAGTATCTCCTTCGTGAATAAAATAACGGTCGAATTAGCGAAATGTTTTACAAGGATGTTTTATCTGTATGGATTTAAGAACTAACGTAGCAATCAGTTTAGCTGGAATATTTTTTTAATGGACAAAAGTAATTTTCTCTATGTCATTTTTTTATGTAACCGAAAATGTCACTGAAATTTAAAACTTTAACCAACTAATTTAACAGTTTTAAAACTTTTCTGACAATATAAAAATAATAAATAGAAATATATTATTGAATTAATAAGAAAATTGATCCTATTCAGTTATTACTGTTAATTTAAAATTTCTAAAACTTAAGAAATAAAGTTTGTAATTGGGAATGGCATCCTTCATACAACGGTTGTTGGCTTACTTATTGTGTGGCTTTTTAATCTAACTATATAAAACAAAGTCGTGTTAGTTACACGCATTATAACTCGAGAACGGCTGGACCGATTTTAATGATCTTTGATTTTTTAGATTCGTCTCTACTCAAGTCATGCTTTAGGCATATTCAGTTTCCATAAATTCAATTCGTTTTCATTTTAAAGCGTTTTAATTTTCTAATGCCAACCTTTTGGGGCCTAAGTTTGTTTACAAATGTTCTACAATAAAAACATTTGATTTCTTAAGCTACAGCTGTTTGTTTACTATCCTTTAGCAATATGCTTTACTATCCAATGCCATCTGAACCATTCATTAATGTAAAACTATGAAGTAAATGTGCACTGTACAAAATGAACAGATTTATTCACCACATTAATAGTTTACGGGGTTTGGGGATTATGTATTTATATTTTTTATTTTCTGTCTGATTAAAAATCACGTGTTTATAATTATGTCGGTCAAATAAAATATAATTACTGTGTTGACAACACCGTAAAGAAAAAAATAATAAAAAAATGTTAACCTTATGGGGTATAAGTTTGTTTACAAATTTGCTAAAATCAAAACATTTGATTTCTTAAAACACCTGTTGGTTTACTCTCCGTTAGCAATATGCTTTACTATCCAATGCCACATGAATCATTCATTAATGTAAAACTATGAAGTAAATACGTGCTGTATAAAATGAATAGCATTATTCGCCACGATAATAGGTTACGGCTTTTGGGAATTATATACTGTTTATATTTTTTTTAATTTTCTGTATGAATAAAAGTCACGTGTTTATATGTTGGCCAAATAAAATAATTACGATGTTTATACATATAGGTTTATTATAATAATCAGCTGTTGAATATTTAAAGCTTTCACAACGAAGCCGCAATACGATTTGACTTCAGAACATGGCCAATCTTAAAGTTAACATGTAACATGTATTTTCTGTTAGGCGTTACGAAGTTCGCCGGGTCAGCTAGTTTTGTATATTTAAATTATTTTTTACGAATTATTCAAACAGTTTATTCTTCAAACAAACAAATTAGTCACTCTTATACACATATTTGAATAAAACTCTAAGAGGTAAAGCTCCATCCAATCAAGCATTCTGCACCGAAACGAATTAATGACCACACGCAATCAGCTGGCTGTAACTTTATTACAACAACCCTATTACTTTCAATTTACTGGAAGTTTAAATTTTCTGTTAATTAATTTATCACATCAGATTCCAATCATTGTGGTTGGAAAACCTCAGTAGTACGAATTTACCATTTAATAATGGTATATATACCATTATATATATAGTTTACAATTTCAAGTGAACTCAGAAGCTTTTCTTCATTTTTATCAATCTAAAGATTACTATAAACCAATATTTATTTTTCAGTATTTTTTATATCTTAATCAGTTCTGTTAATTTTAAAAACGTTTTATTTTCCATACAAAGAAAATATGGATACCATTAATATTGAATCATTACAGATATATTTCCTTTTTTGAAAAAAAAATTGTTACGTAACCTATGGATTTAAAAGAAAAAAGTTTTAAATTTTAGTTTTAGATATATTTGCCATTATAAGCATTTAAGAGGTGAATGAAGAGGCTCCCCAAGATGGAATCCATCAAGACTGTTGTTCCTAACAATCTCTCTAGTGTCCTATTGTCTAGTTTGCTATAATCAAAACTGTTCTTGGTGCAGTGCGGCGCTAAGCCTTCCTCTCACCATGTTGCATAATTCAACACCGGTTTTTGAACACTGTCACTGGCTTTAGGTATTAATAATGTAGCCAATATAGCGTAGAATATACCGAATAAAGCTGGAAAAGCCAGCCAATTTTTCATTCAATGGAGTAAGTACTTATTTTACGTTTGAATTGTTCAAATACATTTTAGTATATTATTAAAGGATAGAGGCCAATTCTTGGCACGGAGTTGATGAAACATATGAAAATCCATCGCAGGCACCCGTTATATACGTCCCCGTGTTGGTTATGATAAATAAACTGGTGAAATGAGTTTGGTTAAATATACTATAATATATAAGTTATAAAGGATAAATGTAACTTTATGAAATACGTTAATTACTCATATTTTAATTTTTGTCGTCCAGGTTATTGGAGTAGGTGACTTCCTCTAATTTACTACAATCACAGTCTAGGAAGAACTCTAGTCCTGGTAGTCTTGCTTATTTCACTTAAAATTGATACTTATTTTTTTAAATTTACCCGTCGATACCCAACTTGTGGATATTTTTATATTGGTTGGTAAATAAACGGAAGTTTATGCATACTCATTGTTATAATGAACCTTATATTTTAGGTTTAAGGTAATAATGCCATCCTTGTGAGAATAGAAGTTAAATTATTTGATTTCAAACTGACATTTTTAAAGATTGGTAAAGTTTTCTGTGGAAATTTCATTTTTCAAAATTATAAAAATACCATCTCAACTAAAGAATCATAGTGCTATGCAGGGAATCAAAGTGTCTTTTGGACTTCAACGGCCAAAAACCCTTACATAGTTCATTATAATTGATTGAAATTTTTATACATAATCACAATTTTATTTAATATCAATACAATTTAAAGCTTCTTTAGGCCAAAAACATGACACTAATTCGTTGAACTACGAGTATTTAGTATACAAATCTTTTACAGATAATGGTTTATGATATAATGAAATACGTAGAATGTACAGTAGAGTTAAAGGCATGTGATGAGGAGTTGATGTGGTCTAATGAAATTTAGGAGAAGATATCAGCAGTGTAATATCAATTAGTTCCATCCGGGCAAGCCACTGAACCTATTATCCGTTAATCTGGTATCACTCCAATATACCGTCAACTACTTGTGAGTTTCAGTTAGCAAAATATACAAGTTATCACTCCGGTTTCTGTGAATAATCAAGGTAATACAATATTTGTAAATTGAAAACTGGATGTTTGATTTAAATATACATTAAACAATATATATATTTTTAAATTTGCGTTGTGCGTTGTTACGTTGTGATAATTATTGTTACAACGTAAAACTACCTTGGAAAAGGGACAGAAATACAATATTCATGAATCTTAGACCCTTTATGAAATGTTATCACATTTACACGATTACCTTCTTACCACAAAATGTTTGTATTGACTTCCTTGTGGGAAATAGGTTAGATCATGGGTATGTCTAAAGGGAATGGTCTCAGTTCATCTGAACAGCTGTTATTATTATTTTTTTAATTCAACACAATAGCTCTGGTAGTTTCTATGGAAACCTGTAATCCTCACTGCAATCCTCTTAACACCACAATGACTGGTACAGTCCCTAAACGAGAGTACCTTGGTCTTTATATTACATGCCATTATATTACTCATGACAAGTGAGAAGGTAAAAATTCTTGGTGTCACGTTCCTCTCCTCTTCTGAACATATTAGTCAGACTCCACTATTCATGGTGCAGTTGCTCAAGGGGTCTATCCCGATTTAGAAAGTTGTTGCCCGAGGCAACGAAATCTCTGCTTGTGAAAGCTGTCAGTATTTTAATATCAGTATTTTTGACAGCATATTGTGATGTTATCAGTATTTCAATACTACTATCATATATATGGCAATAGTATTTTTAAAGAGAATATGGGGAAGAGACAGAAGGTTCAGAATAGACAGCTTAATCAGATTTTTGTTCTGCCTTAGCCGCCGTGACCGTGTGTCACCTTGCCCTTCACCTAACCCCCATGGATGTAACATGCAAAGTGTTGACATGCTTTTTGGTTCACAAAGTTCTCATCGTTAGAGAGTCTCATTACCCCTGTGAGAAACTTTCCCTTCGGCGTTAGACGCTTTGCGTGGCACCCGGCAGGACGGGCTCTTACATTTCCCGACGATAAGTTGCGAGGTTGGCAGGAAGGGTTTTGCCTATTTCGGTCCTGCATTGTATTATGGGCTCCCGAGAGCCTCAAAGACCTTTGTCTTTTCACTTTTAAGGATATAATAAAATGTATTTTGACTGGATTAGATTAAGATCAAACCTGTATTTTCTATTGTGCTGACATAAGTTATTTTGAAAAGCTGTATATACAGAAAGTCACTTGAAGAATACAGGCATTTATTATACAATCCAATATTTGCACACGGATCTTGAAGACAGCTCTAACGAATTTCTGTAAATTTTGGAAATAATTTCCGAGTAGAAAATAGGTTGTAGATAGGTCTAATGTCCAGGAAAATTCCGGGTTTCTTGTAATATTAAGTTTAAAATCTAAAAAATTAACATTACGCTTGTTGAGAATCAAAAGTAAACAATACAAATCAAAACATCTGTTTATAACCGTTTGACAATTGTTGATTGTAGATGGTGGTGAAAAGTTTTTGAATAGAGGTTTTGCATAACTAATTATTTTATGTATGTAATAAATGAAAAATTATCAAATTACCAAACATTTTGTAAAATTAAAGGGTAAAATAACTGTGCGAAATAAAAACAGAGAAAGGTATTTCCAAAATGTTTCGTGTTTTGATAAAAAAAGTATTCATTGAAGCCACTGCAACAAACCAATTAGTTGGTGTAAATTAAATGTTTATTTTTTCTTTTCAATCCTCGTTTCGTTTCTAACAAAATCAATTTAACATTGGCTAATAATAACTGTATGGATGGTTAAACCATATACGATCAGCTAAAACACTTGAGTTCGGCTAAAAAACCTTAAACGAGGTCACAAAGTCGACATGCGCCGCAGCTCAGTGCTAGCTAGGATTTATGTTTCGTATTTTGTGAGGTCGGTCCCCACGCGAGGACACAAATTTTTGTTCAGTGTTTATGCTATATTAATTAAGGTGTATTAAATCGGTTTATTTAAACAACATTAATGTTTTCATTGAGTTATAAAATGTTTTACTTAGTAAATTAAAACACATTTAATGTGTTTTAATTATGCTAATTATTTTTTATGATAAATGTCTTATTTTATCCGAGCAAGGCTCGGTCACCAGGTAAATATTTTAATTTTAATTTAAAATCCAACAATACTTTCAACGTAATCCGTCTACAGATAAGCGAGAAAATAAACTTTTAATGTTAGCTTACAGAACCCCTGCGCCACTGTCGCACGGCGCATCTTTTATTTAAATTAAAAGATTTTTAACCACAGCCATTTTGAAAATATAAAATCAAACTAAATGATACTTAAAGAATATTTGTATATTTAGCCAATAAAGTGCCAATAAAGATTGAACAATAAAATTTGTTCAAAGTTTTATTTCTGTCGGTTAAATAGTTCTTAAATAGATATAATGATTTTGATTTAAAATACGAAATTGCGGCTAGCGACTAAACGAAGGATTTTTCGACATATGTTTATAGGTAATTTTTTGTTTATTTTGATGAGTACTATCAGTCCTTGAACTTTATCTCTGACTTTAAAGAACACACTGTATAATTGGACACGGATCTCGAAAACCGCTCTAACAAATTTCTTTAAATTTTAGAAATAACTAATTTACAAGTAGGAAATAAGTTCTAGATAGGTCTAATGTCCAGGAAAATTATGGAAAAATCCCGCTTTGATCCCATTCGTGGGCCCACAACACTTTTGCGGCATCTCCAGGGCGCATGTATCAGAGACAACACGTGGGCACGTGAGTGTCACCGCAGAATATGGGCGGAGCCCCCATCCTGAGAGTATCTGTCTCTCAGTTCTCCCTCATCGAGGATCACAGAACACCTTCTACGGTTAGGTAGGTCCAAACTCAGACTCATTGTAGGTCTCATCACGGGACACGGACATATGAGAAAACATCTTGCTCACATGGAATTCTTTTCTGGAGACCCAATCTGCAGGAAGTGTGGGCAGTCCGAGGAAACTGCCGATCATCTGCTGTATGACTGCACCGGGCTAACCGAAGTGAGAGCTGCCACTCTCAGCGTTATGGAGAGGGGCTGTCACCTTCCCCGGAAGGAGCTGGTCGGGAGACTACGGCAGTTCATCAGGCTTTTAAGCCTGGAAGGTCCACGAGACATTCAACAACAGGGGTCCGTAAAAGACCATATGACTGACGTGCTATAGGAACATTGTTCCGCCCCTTTGTGTAGTTCTGTGAATTCATGTAATCATAACCTCGTAAAGAAGTTTATACTTGTTTTGTTGGTTCGTGGTAAATAGCTATATTATTTATATTTTAGTTTTACCTTTATTAATTTATAATTTGACAAAAACTATTGTAATAAAATTCCGTCGAGATGAAAGCTCAGAATGTGTAATAAATCATAGGCTCAAGGCATTAAAATAAGATCGGTAGTTAAGAACGGTATATATATATATATATATATATATATATATAAAATTATATTTGATAAGTTAACCCAACTTATGAGCTAGGAAGGGTATAATCAAAAGTTCAGAAAAGTGTGAACAGTGTTAACTGTTAAAACCAACAGCGTTCCAGAGTTTAGTTTGCTAACGCTTGATAATTTGGCAGAGCTCATTTTCATTTCCATTTTTTATTATTATCATATTGAATAATAATGATTTGTTTTGGGAAATTTCCATAGCAAAATCCCTTATATCTTTCTTATCTTTTACATTAATAAAATTAGAGTTTTGCCGGTAGACTAATTAGGATTGTGATATTTTGTGGTTGTACGCTTCATTCCATAATACAGCCGAACTAGGTTTTCAATAAATATCGATACCATCAATTCTGGTGTATTTGTTTCTGATTTTCTGTGACACTATACGAGGTATTTTAGTAAAACCTTTATGTTAAAGCAAGATCACCCACTACGATTAAACGTATTTTATGCAATTTGGAGAATGCTTTTGTTTACTTTTAATTGATCCATAACTGATACGATTAAAGTTATGATCCTTCGAATATTCAGTTTTCAATATTTAAAATATTAAATACTATATCAAAATGTTAATTTTACTATATTAAATGTGTCTTAACGTAACCTAAATGTTACTAAGTAAATAAATATTATAATTAAATCTAATTTATTGAATGTAAAATTAAAATAAAATAATGAGCCGAGAACTTTTTTTACCTTTTTGATTCATAACAATTCGATTCACACTTAATAACAATGGGTCATAAAACCTGTCCGAAGAACGTGTTAACTGCTAATCATTATTCATGTTTATTTTCTAAGTTAACAAGAATTTAAATCCTAATAATTTGAAATTATAAAATCTGATTAAATATTATATATAGGTATATAAATAACAAGTAATAAGTTTTGTTAAGTTAATATTAAAACAGATCAAGTTGATAACGACAATAATGCTACGTAGTTTATCATTACTCGGGTAAACTTGCCATAGAATTATGTGAAATTAGAAATCACTTTGGAGTTTCTCGACTTGTATTGAAAACCAGATCACGAACAGCTCTCTTTGGGAAATTCGTTCATCTTAAACTATACGGGTTAAAATTTCATTGAATTCAGTTGCAGATTTAATGCCAGCTACGTTTTTAAACTTTTTGTATAGTTTAACGTATATTTGTTAAAGGTTTTTAACCCATTATGATCCTCTGCGACTTTCGGTGTTTGCAAGCTCTTTAGAATATCAAATAAATAATGAGCTACAGGTGTATAAAGCATGTAAGAGGAACTTTGATAATTATCTTAATAAGCTTGACACTAACAATGGAGATGAATAAACCATGTTTTTAAAATTAGGAATCTTTACTTTACTCTTAAGATAAAGCTATTTTTGCTTTTTAATAGGTTATCCAATACTATAATACGAGCAAGGTTTGTATATTTGCACACGGATCTCGAAAACGGCACTAAGGAATTTCTTTAAATTTTGGAAATAACTAATTTCCGAGTAGAAAATAAGTTCTAGATAGGTCTAATGTCCAGGAAAATTCGTGTTTTCTTGTAATATTACCTAAGTTTAAAATCTAAAAATTTAGCATTGCGCTTATGGAGAATAAAATGTAAACAATACAAACCAAAACAGCTGTTTATAACCGTTTGACAGTTCTTGATGGAAGACGGCGGGGAGCAATATGTGAATAGAGGTTTTTCATAAATATTTATTTTATTTTATGTATGTAATTAATGTAAAATTATCAGGTTATTAAACAATTTGTAAAAACTTAAGGGTAACATAACTGTGCGAAATAAAAGCAGGAAAGAGTATTTCCAAAATCTTCCGTGTTTTGATAGAAAACGTATTTGTTGTATTGCTTGAGCCACTGTAACAAACCAATTAATATGTGTAAATTAAATTTCTCTTTTGCTTTTCAGTCCTCATTCCGTTTATATCAAAATCAGTTGGTCACAGGCTAATAATAACTGTATGGATAGTTAAACAGTAAATGATCGGTTAAAACAATTGAGGTTGGCTAAAACACCTTAACCGGCGTCTCTCATTTGGCAGACGCCGTGGTCCAGCGGTAGCGAGTTGGCCTCGTAGAACGAAGGTCGCGTGTTCAAACTCCATCAGGGTCAATACTTTTTGTTCAGTGCTATATTAATTATGGTGTATTAAATCGGTTTTATTTAAACCACATAAATGTTTTCATTGAGTAATAAATGTGTTTTAATTTTTCTAATTAATTTTTATAATACATGTATTATTCTAAACGAGCAAAGCTCGGTCACCAGGTACTTTACCTAATATGTGCCTTGTGCCTCTCATGCAGTAGTTACACTAGTGCTACGAATTCTACGAGTCATTTTCAGGCTTCAAAGACTACAAAAACTAATATTGACCATTATTGGTGACGTCAGTGGTGTTTAAACTATGTGTTTTAAGTGTTTTTAAAACGTGTTAAATATTCTGTGTGGTTTTAAACTGTTCAAACCATTGATATGACCAATACTAGTTAATATTAGTTTTTGTAGCCTGAAGATAACGAAATGACTCGTTGAGACGCGTAGCAGTAGTGTAATTTACCCGCCCTACATAAGTGTAGGGCGATAGAGTGATAACGCGATAAGGATAAGTAACAATGAATGAAGGGACGTATCCTTCATTCATACTAGACATTAAATACGAAGTCAGTAAAACGACAGCGTCCAAGGGGGTACTGAGCTATTTAAAACGACTTAAATATATGTTTGGTATTGTAATATAGTCTATAGTTATAGTTAATAGCTTCAAAGTCCTAACTATTTTGTCTGTGTTTATGCAATGCAAATGCAAATGTGTTTAAAAACGTTGAATATAATGAATCGGCTTGATATAAACCTTAAAAACAAAAATAATATAATAGTTTTAAAGTTACCGTAGAAAGAGTTGTACATATAGTTTGATAATACATTCGATCATATCAAGTCAATTGTGTGATCAAACTATTCCATCTTCCAATCTTCAGTGGAATAATTATTAAATTTAATAGTACGTGATTACATCTATACGCCCTTGTTGAGTATAGAGAAATGCGTGGGTAAGAAAATACGTTATCTACAAAATGAAGTGAATCTGTACGAGTCCCCATGCGGTCCTCCGCAAGTGCATCAGTAGGCCCACACGACACGGCCCGGGGTGCTAGTCACGGAGACCGTCTTAATTAGCAACTTCAGTAATGAGTTTATACAACTCTGATTGCATTCACTTTCTAATTACGCCCAGCGAAGTTTTGCGAATATTGATGTTTGAATCCCTCGTGACATATGCGGAGGAGACATTGACGCGAGTGTCGTCTTACATCGTAGCGTAAAGTGCACAGCACATTGCGTCAGTCAAATGTAAGCCACAGTATTATCTCATCCTGCAATTCTGGATAAGGGGAAAAACTCTTTTAGCTTTTAAAGGTAAAAAAATCTAATTTCCAATATGCCTATTACTTCATTATTTTTGATTTTGTTTTAAATACATCAAATAATGTAAACAGAATAGAATGGAATCAATCACATTAAAAAGGAGTCTAAGATAGTCATATAAAAAATACAAAAAAATGCTACCATAAATAGGGCATTTTCAAGGTTGTTTATTACAATGTTTTGTGGTTTATTTGTCAGTAAATATAATTTTAAAACAAATTGTTCGGTGAATTCACATAAGGATAAACCGTTTACACCGTTTACCGTTACACTGACCAAATACAATGTCAACTTTTATTGAATAACCTAAATATATCTTCTTGCACGTTAATCAAATTGAAATGCCACAAACTTAGTGAGTGATGGAGTTTGCAATGGCATGATCTGAATAATTCATTAGGCTATGTCATTCACATCACTTTAATACGTTCTAGAAATTATATTATATCAAAAGAAAATACCCCCGTCACAGCAGACCCACGTACTCAGCAAATGTTCATATCCTACGTAAATGTTTTGCTGAGCCATGCTAGGTTGCAATTGAAGGAGGAACAATTCAAGCTATAACCCAACAAGCTAGAGTATTCACATTTTAAATAAAAGATTAACATTGGGATTGCAGATTTTACTGGCATTGCAGTGAAGGAAATTTTATAAATTTATATTATAAGAAAGAATGGTACATAGAAAAAATTTCCAATTCCAAGGATAGTAACATATTTTATCCAAAACTTATAACAAAGAAGATAATCAGTTTTTATTCATTAGAAAACCTATACATAAAAGACAGCATAATTTTACATTGCTTATACAGCTATAAAGTTTGGTTTTGAGCTGTGTATGTATAAAACTTAGTTTTTCAACTATAAAAGTTAAAAAACGAACAACATGATTTTTAAATCTACTCCCTTCACCTATTGGGTAAATTGGATACCACGATATTGAACATTATAAACTCTTTAATTGTGAAAAAAATATTGTTGGCTTGATACAGAGAAATAGTATACCATTACATAAAGCAATGGAGCAACGCTAAAACATTTTAATTAACGATTTTAATTAAATTTTTAAAAAAATTGGATAATTTTTTTAATAATAACTAGCAGTAAGCCCGTCCTTTGTACCGTTTGTAGGATTTAGTTTAAAGAAGAAAGATTATCATACCAAAATGTAAACCTGAAATCCTAATTAAATAGATTAGAACAGTTATAATTATTATTATAATTAAAGTGAGCTAGTTAGTTACTATTATAATAATTAATCGTTAAAATAAATTTTTAATATAGTATGATTTTGATATGGGTTTAAAATCAATTACCAATATAAGGCAGACAGGAGGATGACTGAGTTGTTCAACTCTTTCTCACGAGTTTCTGCTCTTGAGGAGCATTTACTGGTTGCCACGAGGGGCAATCAATATAAACTAATATTGATTTGACAGCTGTTTGCTTTTCTTTCTATTAAATCTTTAAACTACAAAGGCAGTTGATTATTACCAGTAGGTGGTTTATTGATAATTGAAAGCAAAATGAGACTAATATCGCATAAAAAGTGGGGGTTTAAATGCTCGTGATTTACTTTATAAGAGTCGGCGGCATTTTTTAAGCATTTAAAAACCTTTTCTGGAATGTAGAGAGTATATAAAATAAGTTTCATTCTTTTCAGTACTCCCGTTATTTCGGAGATGATGGTGTAAAATGCCTCCTGGAGCGTCAGACAAACAGACACAAATTGAGATAAGACTTATTTCGGCTCTCTAACGCACAAAACGTAAAAATAACTATAAAGTTAATAACTCTGAGCAATGTACAGACAAAACTAATTTTATTCATATAAATTCTTATTGATTACCATAAATATTTCTCTCGTTTATGTCTATTACTTAAAACAGCTGCTATTAAATTAACTGATTGAGATATTAGTAAAAACTATAATTCTTGAATATGTAATAGTGAAAACATAATAGACCTGATAAATTTTTAAAAGCAACGAAAGTGAATTTGCCATGGAGAACCATGATTTTTAGAGAGAAATTCAACTTATACTTTTACTCTTATTATATTGAATTTCAACGATCGATAAATAATTTAATATTTTTATTCCTATAGTAATTTATTATTATATTAACATATTTTTATCCTATAAGTTTTTATTTTAACTGTTTCCGACTTTCAGGTGATCCGCCAACTAAAAGGCAGTTAAATAGAAGCATGTCGCATTTGCAGTTTTTCTCTTTCGAATTTTAAATAACTTCAGTCATCATATTTTATATTACTGAATGAAAATCAAGAATAATTGAATATTGCATATTAGTAAGGTCTGTTTGGACCATCTTCGCATGAAGCTAAAAGTTTTCAAACTTACTCAAGTGGATACACAGTTACACGTATTTCAAATTATATACATACATATATATATATATATATATATATATAGGCATATATTTATACTGTATATACGAAGCACATTTTGGGAATCAATGAAGCCTAAAGTGAAAAAGTACCGAGGTTCCAAGCTTAGATCTTACTTTTCCGACTACGGATATTTTTTATATATTTATTTTATTTCCCTTTAATGGAAATTTACTAAAAGTGTAAAACACCTTGAATTTTATTACATAAATACATTAAATAGGGTTCGATTTTTTTAAAATAAGTGTAGTTTTACAATGATAGTTCAAAGGTTTACTTATTACCCCCAATTTAAAAAAAATAGATAAAATGATTGGTTCATAAGTATTATTTACTTGTTTCATTTTTACAATTGAAATGCAATGTAGATGATATTTTTGAAAAAAATTTTAATATTATATTCTTAAAAGGTGTAACAGCTAATAAGCTTCAAAAGACACTTGGGTATTTATTTTAAGCAATTGATACAGAAGGTGCCTACCCAGACGAGAAAAACCCTCATGGAAAAGTGAAAACAATCTCCGTATCGATACAGGAGGAGCAAATCCAGACCAGGAAAACCCCTCCTGGACAAGTAAAAACAATCTCCGTATCGATACAGGAGGAGCAAATCCAGACCAGAAAACCCCTCCTGGACAAGTAAAAACAATCTCCGTATCGATACAGGAGGAGCAAATCCAGACCAGAAAACCCCGCCTGGACAAGTAAAAACAATCTCCGTATCGATACAGGAGGAGCAAATCCAGACCAGAAAACCCCTCCTGGACAAGTAAAAACAATCTCCGTATCGATACAGGAGGAGCAAATCCAGACCAGAAAACCCCTCCTGGACAAGTAAAAACAATCTCCGTATCGATACAGGAGGAGCAAATCCAGACCAGAAAACCCCGCCTGGACAAGTAAAAACAATCTCCGTATCGATACAGGAGGAGCAAATCCAGACCAGAAAACCCCGCCTGGACAAGTAAAAACAATCTCCGTATCGATACAGGAGGAGCAAATCAGGTGGAAGCAAATCCAGCAGGAAACCCCGCCGGACAAGTAAAAACAATTCCGTATCGATACAGGAGGTGCAAATCCAGACCAGAAAACCCCGCCTGGACAAGTAAAAACAATCTCCGTATCGATACAGGAGGAGCAAATCCAGACCAGAAAACCCCGCCTGGACAAGTAAAAACAATCTCCGTATCGATACAGGAGGAGCAAATAAGACGAGGCAAACCCTCCTGTACAAGTGAAAACAATCTCCGTATCGATAAAGAAGATGCCAAACAAGACGAGGCAAACTCTCCTGTACAAGTGAAAACAATCTCCGTATCGATACAGAAGATGCCAAACAAGACGAGGCAAACCCTCCTGTACAAGTGAAAACAATCTCCGTATCGATACAGAAGGTGGCAAACAAGACGAGGCAAACCCTCCTGTACAAGTGAAAACCATTCCCGTATCGATACATAAGTCGCCAAATAAGACGAGGCAAACCCTCCTGTACAAGTGAAAACAATCTCCGTATCGATACAGAAGATGCCAAACAAGACGAGGCAAACTCTCCTGTACAAGTGAAAACAATCTCCGTATCGATTTCTGCGCAGTTGATGTGATGCTCTGATTTGCTGCTTATGGATATGTCGATGGGCGAATGCTTTTAACTGTTGGCCCTAATCCCAAAAACTTATCATATATCTTGATAATCCCTTTTGCTCTCTCAGCTATTCTTTTTTATCATTCCTATGTTTATAGTAAAATTACTTTCACTATTATTCCTTTAATTCCTTTTAACATAACCTATCGAATGCATCCATTCAATGAGTTACGTTGAAAATAGAAAAATAATTATACAATTGTACACATTATTTATTTATGTTCTATTTACAGTATAATAATTGGATTAGTTTTTGAGTTTCATAGTAAAATACGTGAGGACCGACCTATTACTGATGTAACTATAGAGAGAGTTCAACCTTTACTTCCCAATTTTAAAACATAAACCTTTTAATACAAATACAGAAAGGGCGGTACACGCGCACGAACCCTAGGAGGAAATACGGCAAGTGTAATGTGTGATGCGCACCTGACGACAGCCGAAGGTCTTAAGCAATTAAAGGTCTCCCTACATGTTAATAATTAAAAAAATATCAACAAGAAAAGCAAGGATTTGGATGTAAACACGCTTCTAAACACCTTTGGAACGTATAGATAAACATTTTACAGATTTTTTACTTACCCTTCCTTATTATTTATCCTTTGAGTAAATAGAACGTTTGAAGTATCCTTAAAATAGATCACTAGAAATTATACTTTCTTTCCAAATTATAACAAGGTTCATATGTTTTACACCGAGGAAATGAAACTGTGTGAACTTAAAAAAATAAGAAAATTACTACATTAATATCAGGTTAATAAAATGTATTCTTTCTTTAAAAGTTTAGCAACTGTGAGAAATAAACGTCCAGTCCAAGAACACTCTGTCACACATGGGTAATTATATAAATCTACAGAGAGTCATCTAGGGTCTTGTAAAAACTGGCTTTAGATTAATAGCTTCAGTTGGCCTCCAGAGATCGCTGAGATAAACACACGTGAAAAGTTTGTGAGCTGAAGGAACGCTGTCTTCACTGGAAAACTGCTACGTTTCCAAAAAATCACCAAAGGAAATATGGAATCAAACTGAAAGGAGTCATCGAATGGAGGATAATCTGTAAATGAAATATTGATAGGATTTAGTATTGGCATTATTATAGAGTTTGATATAAGTCAGCTATTATATCATTATATTATACTGTATATGCTATTATACATCAAAAGATTATGCCAGTTGTATAAAGTCTGGGGAGCAGACCTCCCTATACTTCGCCATGTTAACAAAGTAACATTTTTCCCAGAAACTGTTATAGGCGAAGACCTGAAATTTTACCACTTATTCATATGGCTGTTAGACACATTCTAGCCTGGTGAAGTTTTAAAGTTAAAATTTATTTCATGAAAACATGTTACTACGGCCATAAAAACTCACATAAAAGTTAATAAAACTGTTTTCAATATATTGGGAAAGTGGCTGCTCTGACTGAGAATTTTGTAGGCCTACACAAGTGTGCCAAGTTTCAACTTTATAGCTTATATGATTTCTGAGAAAAATGTACCTAAAGTAAAAAACTCAATTTTAGGAAAATCTACATTAAACATAACGGAGAACAACCAGTATACATAACCCATATAACATAAATTTACATACACAATGTCACAATTAAATGTACTGTTTTCGAATTGTCCATATTTTGATGAATGCTGTGACAGTTTTTCATTAGATGTATTGCTTTTATTGGGTCTATTTTCCGCCTACAGAATTAGGAGTTTGTACTGAAGTACTAGGCCTATCTTGGCCCTTGTCTTGGAAATTAGTTTTATCTATTGTTTGCAAACGAAGCTTTTCTCTTTTTAAAAACCTTATCTATTCTCGGCATTTTTCAGTTCTATAGGAATAGTGCTAAACTAATTCACATAAACCATCACTTTTACAACACTATTTTACACTTCTCAATCTTCAGAACGACCTCAAGAACCGTTTTCAAAATTTAAACAAACAAACTGACAGACGAACAGACGATACAACACAACATGATAATCCTTTCACTCTCAATGCCTTCTAAATATAGTTACACTGTTTGAAATATATACTATATGAAGTTACACTGTGTAAACTGTAGCAAGTGATGACAGAAGTACACCGATTCAGTCATGAAATGGGGCACAGAATAGGTAGTAGCCAGTCGTGCACGATACTATAAAATATTTTTTTCTTAATAAAATGGGGTGTTATTAAGAAGGATATAAAATTTTTAAATAAAAGGTTTTAAAATTCGTAGCTAATAATAGACACTCCAACTGTATAGTAACAATCCAACCTTGAAGATGTGTTTGAAAGTTTCATACCAAATAAAACCAAATAAAACCTCTTAACATGTAATAAATTATGATTTAATCAGGCATACTAGATTAACGTTGGATTTTAAATTTACTTTTATTTACCAGTTTTAAAACATCACTGCAGGAAATCCACTTTGACAGACAAATTTTCAACAGATATGTTCGTTATAATGAAAGATCCCCCTGGGACATGAAATGTTCAGATCGTTCTAAATCTTTGAATACTAAATTTTAAATAACACTGAATCTTAGTATTACCTTTGAATACACAGTAATATGATGTCGGTAGTACGAGATTGTGTGTAAATACGCATTCCGTGCGAGATAGATATACTAAAGCGGTTGTCTTCAAGTAATTTGCTGCGAAACTAAATCAGAGAAGTCAACGGTGAATGAGATAAGGGGCTTGAACATAGTGAAGGCTGGATTACCTCACCAATCACCGCCTCCCAGAGCTCAAGAGCCCGGATGTGGCGCGACGTGCGCCGGATGGACGCCTTCACCAATTACAGTTCCGTCGTACAAGTATAACACAAGTGCGCACTTGAGTCGAGTCTACGCTCAGGTTGGTCCACATTACTGCATACTTTATGCAGAAATATATCGGTTTAATATTTTTTTTACTTTAAATTGAAATTTACAGATAGGGTGTAAAATATTAAGAGGAGTTTAAGGCCGGAGGTGATAATATTACTGGTTTTAGTACTCATGTTTGCTTGCTTGATGCTTGCTGTCGATCAAAATTGTACGCCTAGTATTGAGCTATCTTAACCCAAAATTTGCTTGACACTTCCCACTCATAGATCCAAAATCTATGTGGGTGGTTAAGTATTTGGCGATCCTCAAGTCAATAATGTAGGTGATCTTAGTGCCCTTAACCTACTGCATTAACCGATGTCTTAGTAAAGGCATGTTCCCATCCAAATTAAAACAAAGATTGTTCCTGATTTCAAGAAAGTTTGTAGAGATCAACCACCAAGCTGTCACCAATAAATAGCCTTGGAGCGTGTTATAGCTAGAGTACTGGGCCTTTGTTGCCTCGTTCACAATTTGGTTTTCAAACTGGAAGGCCAACAGTAAAAGCTGTGTTATAAGTCATTGATGAAATATACGCTAACTTAAAAATGAAAGCTGACAGTAGGGTCACCTTATGTGACTAACCTTACGTGATCTGATCCACATTTTTGTCCGGTACTTTATGTTCCACAAAAGTAAAATAGAACCTGAATTTTGCGTAAATATATCCAAAAACGCTTTGAAACACTTATGCCCTTAAGACACCTTTGCAGTTTATATATAGTCACTTATAGTTACTTATGTAGTCTGCCTAATATTCTGGTGCTAGGTTACATCCTAGCATCAGCATAATCAGGACTTTAACAGCTCTCTTGAAGTACCGTTTGTCACGATTGGGATTCCATAATATAACTAGCTAGGATTTAATAATATAAACTCAATAATGACGTTTAAATTCTCTTTTAATAAATACGAATTTAAATATAGAAAATATAAGTTGAAGATAGTACAGTTTAATTGAATTAAATAAAAAAATAATTAAATAAATTTAAATAATTAAATATAGAAAATATTAGTTCAATATAATACAGTTCAATTGAATTAAATAAATAGCTCACAAGCTCCTAACAATAAACAATATCTATATGTGAAAGTTATTAAATTATATTTATGTTAACACGAATTCCCACATAAATTTATTATTAATTAATTTAGAATAACTATCAAACAATCACGTACCGCAATCAATAAATAGTTTAAATAGTTTTCAAAAATAAACTTTAAAACTCTGAATTTAAAAGACTATACAAATTAAAGAGATCGCCTTACCATGGAATTCGGCGTCCGAGATGTTCCCCCGTGAATCGCCTGGGGCTCCGTCTCTGACTGTCTGCCCAGGCCTCAAAGCTCACGCAGGTAAAAATCGCTGAGACCATCCAAATTCAATGGTCAGTACGAGTAACTAGGTTCCGTGTCATCATAAAATGACTCTACGTGCAAATTTCCCAACACTGGTATGTGGATTGTGAAATCCAAGTACCAGGTTTTATATCTGTAGGTAAAACCCAAATTTTAGAAAATAATTTTGAAAAAGTTGACTATCGTCACACGTTGAAATGAAAACCCAAACTGTCCTGAGCTAGTATTTGCAGTGGATATCTCAGTAATTGAGTGTGACGTGACCAGTAATTGACGAAGTCACCCAGACGTTATCCACATTTGACTGCCTGCCTGCTCCACTTGCATCTTCACTCTTCCACGTCACAACTCTCGGTGACTAGGCAGGCTCGGTTTAATCGGTCCGCTCTGCTGGACCTGAACTGACGCGTGCAACTCCTTAATTTATTTATATTCACTAAGGTGACCTGGGTTAGCTGTAAAAAATACAAAACTATATAATGAAAATAAACTGTTTGAACAACGTCAATTAGTCCTTCAAACTCAATATAGGTGTTCAATGATTATAGTCCTAATATGTGCTTCAAATAATAGCAAATTGTATTTTGTCAATAGAGCCTAATATTTCGTGGAGTAATAATAAACACAGTTTATTATTCCATTTTATAGTTACTATTAGTGATTAGCCATATTCTATTTACAACTACGTTCCCACCGACAAAATTAAAGGACACTTTTAATTTTTTTCAATACTCGTAAATTTTAAAGGAAACTGTCACAGAATAGTAGGAATTGTAAAAATGTGCCAAGTCTTTTTGAAAGTTGGTCCATCGTTGAGTCTCACATTATGACACAAGCATCAGTGACGCCAGACAATATGCGTTGACACTATAACATGTGGTAAGCGGCAATAATAATAATTAATAATAATAATCTTATATATTTAATACACTAGGCCTATTTTTGTGATAATTGTTTTGGAGCGGTGGTGCTACCAATCACCATGTCCAAGGTGTCGTTATAAAGGTCTTAGCATGTAGTTTTGCCATCAATTAAAAAAAATTTTGAAAATTCACCGTGGTCATGGAAAATAATGGGGTCAAAATCGCGATTTTCCCTATAAACATAATATGGAGGTAAACACCGACGATCGAGAAATCAGCTGTTTATTGAAGGAAGGGGTTAAATAAACAAATCAAATCTGACAGTTAAACATGGTTCTTTCTTTTGACATGGATATGTCTTAGCTCTGGGGGAGGTGTTGGTGATTTTTAAGATGGAAAACATGTAACAGGTTTCCATAGAAACTACCAGGGCTATTGTATTGAATTTTTAATATAAAATAATAAGAACAGCTGTTTAGATGAATTGAAAACTTTACCTTTAGACATATCCATGATCTAACCTATTTTCCACAGGGAAGTAAATACAAACATTTTTTCGTTTGAAGACATCATCGTATAGCTGGCAATAAAACACCAGGTTTTATTTGCATAAAACCAAAACATAACCAAAATGAAAATCTGTTGGGAAAATCTAAACTTAGTTTCTGAACATAGTTATTGGTGGACAGATTGTCTCCTTGACAGCGCACGATTTCGTGCGCCAAGTATGCTAGTATTTTTATAAACAACTAGCAGTAAGCCCGTCCTTTGTACGGGTTGTAGGAATCAGCTTCAAGAATGGAGATCATCATACCAAAATGTTAACCTGAATCCTAAACAAATCAATACAAAGAAATAAATCAATACCCAGTTTTTTTTATTATTAGTTATACGTTAAAAAACTTGTTAATTTAGTATAATTTCGAAAAGGGGTTTAATCAATGACTAATATAAAATAAATAATATTGATAACAGCTGTTTGTTTTTCTTTCTATTAAATCTTTAAACTACAAAGACAGCTGATTATTACCAGTAGGTTATTCATTTAAAACTGAAGCAAAATGCGACGAATATCGCGTAAAAATTGGGCTTTTAAATGCTCGTTATTTACTTTTCAAGGGTCGATTTTAAGCCTTTAAATTCTTCTCTGTAATGTAGAGAACGTATTTAAGTTTCATTGTTTCCAGTTCTCTCGTTTTTCGGAGAAGTCGGCGTAAAATGCCTCCTGGAGCGTCCGACAAACAGACACAAATTGAGATAAGACTTGTTTCGGCTCTCTAACGCACAAAACGTAAAAATAACTATAAAGTTAATAACTCTGAGCAATGAACAGACAAAAATATAATTTTATTTATATCGATTTATTATATTAACTTGTTTATAAAAATATTTTTATCATTTACTTTAAGTGGATTATTCTTCAGTTTAAGGAATATGGTTAACGTAAATTTCACTACTGCACAGTCTTATTCAAACGATTTCGGAGAAAAATATCTTACAACATAAGTAAATTGAGTTTTTTAAGGTTTACTACCAGAAGATCACTTGGGTTTTAGGTTTAGTAGATAATGTGTATTTAAAGGTTAAATTGTGTTAAAACTGAATCTTAAAACCCGTAAAAAGGACGGGCTTACTACTAGTCTCTTTTGAAATTATATACTATTTTATGTAATATATTTCAGTTCAAAACTATTCACTGCAAACACAAGTTATAGTCCAGTTTGACAATACATTATTGTAATGTGTACGAGCGTGCACGCGCGCTCGCGCTAGTGTGTGTGAGAGTATGTGTGTATGTTTTAACATCCTCATATATTAAAGCTTAGTCACATGTCATAAAACGAACATGGTATTAAAATATTCACGAAAACCACAAATACTAAACAAACATATTATAGTTCAATCAAGCCATTATCAATTAAATGAGGTATGTAGCTTTTGGAGGGAAAGGAAATGTTAATCACCTATAAATTTGTTTAAATTGCTGAAGCTGCAGTACATGAAGAAAATAATACCTTTGAGGGGGCCGCTAAACATTACGATAAACTTTGCGTCTTTAAGAGATTATTTTAGTTACCTCAATAACATGAGACACATTGAGACCAGAAAATATGTCCAAGGAGTTTCCATATGCTTTTTTATCTACAACCCAAGAGATGGAACATAGGATTCAGATGAGCCAGGCTTTACTAGTTACCACTGATCCACCTGAGGCCCAATTATACAGCTCTTGTGTCAAATTAACACTTCATCCGTCTTCAGCCCCCGATATCAAACTGTTAATCTGGCAATTGAACATTCCATTGAAAATTGAATTGATTGATATTGGAGACTTGCCCGTGTAGGTTTACACTTTGTGTTTATTAATACCATTGGAATTTTGACGTCTTACAGAAACTAAATAATAATACTCTCTTTAATGCAATGGGTTTGGATATAAGAAATCAGAACTTACTAACTGTATTTATATATTGTGAAGAATATTGAAAAAGTATATTTTTCATCTAACAAAAAATATAATTGGATCTTTTTGATTTAAAAACATTCAGTAAAAGAATTACATCTGGAAGGTCCTAAGGAGAATCTCTTTTGTGTAAATTGTGTACAAGGGTCTTTAACTCTTTATTAACTCTATTTTTAGATTCAGTTATAGTGGTTTTAAATGTTCTTATTGGGCTTTAATGTGTTCTATATATAGCGTCATAGGAGCTCTAATAATAATAATAGAAAGTAACTCATTTATAATATGATTTTGGTGAGTAACATCGTCTATCATCGGGGGTTTTATACAGGCTAACAATATGCATTGAATGGTTTGCTAGTATTAAGATAATTAACATTTCTACTGTTTTAATGATATCAATTAAATATTTACTTACTTACCGGAGTGGTTAAACGTAACCAAGGCAATATCTGACCTCAGAAACAGAGCTTAAAAATTGAAAATTAAATTAATGTTTTGAAACACCTTGTTAAGTGTCTTTTGAGCCATATTCATCAAAATGGTTTTGAATATTCAAATCAGTCTAGTGAATAAACACCTAGTGATTTATATATAAATTATATACAAAAAATTATATAAATAAATTGAAGAAATTTATTTTCATTTTTTTAATGGAACAAAAACGAAATTAGTTCTTCAACATTTATTTTTTACGTTATTTTCACAGTGTCAAAACTTTGGACATATTGTCTAGTTTGAAGGCTTTGCAGCATCTGTCCAAGTAATTTAAGTTGTCCACCGTGTTGATGATTTTTCTTTAAACAATCATAACGGTTTTGGGTTTATATTTCACGAAATTCCCAAACGTCAAACCTGTTTCCTTTTTTATTGTATTGACAATAATGACGATTCAGCTAAAGAAATATAGTTTTATGATGTTTAGAACAAGTTTGTTTCCCAAATCAGCTGTCCAGCTGATATTTTAATCTATAGAGAAGCAAATTTTGCCAGCACAGTAGCTCAGGGGTACCGTTTTGGTCCAGTAACTTAAAGGTTGCTGGATCGAAACCAGCGGTTGGCGTGTCCTGTCAGATCATCAACGGTCACCTCTGGTTTATCTGTGACTAAGCCGCTATGGTACCTCGCTGTCTTTAATTGACCACACAGATCCTAGGCCTATATCGATGGGCATTTGAAGCTTAAAAAAATTTAAATGTGTATAGCCCGGAGGGGATTACATTTGGATATACATTTCTAGGAAACATTTGTATACAAATTTTCATGGTTTCGTTTTTATTCCTCAATGTACCTATTTTAAAATTCCTTACTGTATTTTAGAACAATCTAACTCTAAAACACCATTTCACTCTGGATACGATATCCGTTCTGTTACAATATAGATAAAACTCTTTAGGATAAAATATAAAAATAGAGATTGAACAGCTATAAAATATATTAAAAACTAAATCTACTTAATAGATTGGTAACTAAATGAATATTTATATTATTTAGAGGAAAGATTGAAATTGAAAAATCAATTTGTCTAGATAAGCACATTGAGGTAGGAAATAACAGATCTGCTTTTCACGTGATGTAGGTTTATACACCGTTGAAATACCACCTGAGTTCCAGGCTTTATTAGACTACGCATGGATGGCTTGATGCTACAGCTCCAAGAATCTTGGTTTGACCAGTATATAAGGTTGTATGGATAGAAAATAAAAGGTAGTCCCCTGCCAACATTATAACAAAGATCATTTATTGATACGAAAAGGGAGCCCGGTATGAAGGGAACATTGAGAGATTCAACCATCCCAGCTAACAAACTATTGGTCAAGGAATAAGTTAGTCAGTGCGTGTATTTTGACATTAATTTGCGAAAACCATATTGGGAGGACCGGAAGGCTCACCAGGAGGTGACAACGGCCTATATATGTTTACAGCTTTCCAAACATGACATACTGAAATGGTTTAGCAAGCACAGGAATTTAGATGCGACCTGAAACGGCATTATGATTTTCTCATTGACTAATAATTGTCATTACTCACACTTGCACAGCCAATAAGGCACCATTCGGAACAAAACATTTGAAAAATAATTTCTTACTATTGTTTTGATACATTTGAAGCATGAAACACAGTTTTGATGACTAAGATCATCGCCATCAAATATGCACGTCATCTTTTCATCATGGTTTTCTCCTCCAAATTGAATCAGTTATTATTTTATGTTAGTGCGTCGGATAAAGTATAAAGCAAAAAAAAGTTTGATAATAAATATTGGGTTGTATAGTAAGTTTTTTCTTATATTAGTTGGGAAGTCACAGCGTAGGTTTTAAGTATATAATAGAAAAAATAGAATAATATATTTACTTTTTCATGCTTTCGTATATTTAAATCTTATTACTGAAAATATTTAGAACGTTATCCAAATTTCTCTGAACACTATAACCACCCTCTCGTTTTATAAAACGACGATAATTTTTATTGGAATATTAAAAGTATTCTAGTCAGAGATGCTTATTTCGTGTGTATTGATCAGGAATATACTATAACATTACATTATATTACCAAATGTTATGTTATCTTACAAGTTTACGTATCCATCACTTAGATTTTAACAACGAGAATCGTTGTTCATTCGACAGGTTTGATTAAATAGTACCATTTTGTTATGGTTTTCGTATTAGTATACTCGTACTTTGCAGAATATATATTTAAGAAGAGTAAAGAATTACTTTCAATTCGCAACCCTAAATAATAAGAGCCTTGATATCTCACAGCCTCAAGAACAAGTTTATTGTTATATTTATTCTACATTATGTTCTATTTTCAAATCTTTTTACAATGAATTTAAACTATAGGGTTTAATAGTGGGCTGAACAATAAATTTGTGGGTGTAGTAATACAAATAGTTTGTAAATAGCATAATTTGCTTCTCCGTCTCAATTTTTATTTGAACACGCTAACAAGGTGTAAATTTAGATAGAATTGCGATTAGGTATTTAAACAGTGTTTCATCAAATAACCAACCAGATCTCAGAAAGAAACAAACCTCTTGTACTGTTTTTTATACAGTTATTTCTATTTTAGATTTTTATAAATTCTCTCTGTATTGTTCTGATGTTTTGATAAAAGTTTGTGCAAGGACAATTTCCCAACCTTTCGAACAAGACTACAGGATCAGGAGTTAAAACTTATCAGGAATTATTTGAGCAATGCAAGGTTTGAAATGAACTTCTGACTGTCATATCATAATAATGGTAATATCATATTGAAATTATGTATAAAATCTAGATCATAAATTGACTAGAAATCTTATACCAACACAATGAAACAATTTTTTCTTATTTATTTTTTTACTTAACTATATCTGGAATATTTATCGATGTGAAAAAAAATTATTATGTATTGATGGAATTGAAATGGAAAACTGACTCCCTTGAAGACAAAATGATATAAAAAACTAAATTGAATACCAGATGTCCAAAAGAGATTAATCAGCGTTCAGTTGTTTACATTTAATTGATCTTTACGCCTACACTATTCAAGGAAAGTCTTATAATCATGTGTTTAACACTTTTAAGGTTTTGTTGTCTAGTTTTAAAAATTATTTCGGTTGAAAAAAACATTTTGTGTTTTAAAATACGACCAAGCGTGAATTTTTTGGCATTCCAGAAGGGATGCTGCTCCTACACACCAGAGTACCCTCGGTGATATCGCCATATTAAAGACATAGGAAGTGTACTAAAATACAAAAACTTAAACGCAGTGACTTCAATTCTGCAGCTTCGCTTGGAAACCTGTCTTTCGATTAAGGAGCAGCACAGTGAACACCTATTTATAGGCGGTCAAGATAAACGTTAAGACCTTTTCTTTCCATGGTATAGTTCGTAACAGAATTAGTTTATTGGTTTTTATTGTTTTCAATAAAATATTTATAAAACTGGGAAATTTTTGTAGATACCTAGTATGATAAATGATACTTGTGAGAAAAATGTCCAAAAGATTGATGTTTGAGCAGGGGGTAATTATTAATAACCCCGTCGCAACAGACCTGCGTACTCAGCGAATTTCCAAATCAATAATATAATAATAATAATATGACAAGTTTTATAAAATCTGTCCATAAACATGAGAATTATTTGCCTATTCTCAATAAGATTACCATGAGAAAGTGTGTGCAGGCTAGCTGCTGTGAGGAACACTGAAAGTAGGCATTTCTACCATAAATAATTTTTATCTTAACATTTATACAAACTTTCATCAACATCTGTCCATAAATAAATGAGTTTGCCTATTCCCTATATGATTAATATGGGAAAAGAGTATGCAGGTTTGCTGCCATGATAAACACATAAACTATGATTTTTAAGCATAAATGGATAGATCTCAACCACACGAAGCTAAATATCAAGTTTTATCAAAAAATATTGATTAATATGGAAAATATCAATTTATCCCTATACTCCATAAGATTAACATTGGAGCCCCAAAATAAAACGTACTGTGATGAACTAGGAATAGTTTATCTCTATTTGAAACACGTTTCGTTCTAATACGAAATTAGTAGGGACCATGAAAGTCTAATAGAAACCAAGTGAAAAACATATAAAATTACAATTGGAAGGCTATTTTAGAATATTCAAATAATAAAAAGTTAAAGCTATGCCTTTCAATTGTACAGTCAATTTTAAAAATAATATGTACCAGGATGAGTAAAGTCATTGCAAACCTACCACAAACGTAAATTCAGAGTACACCGAACAAAGAAATAACAACAACAATGTACATTCACGAACCGATTATTGTATGTTCAAAGCTGGCAGTTTGACCGAGCAAAACATTCTGTGCCCCAGGGAAATGTTTTACCGTAACGAACATATCTGCTGAAGAGGATTTGTTAAACTAAAGTGGATATTCGCGTTGCGATGCGTTTCTGACTTGTTAAAAAATACGTTTTTTTATTATACGAGAACTTAAATTATACAATTGGAATGGGATATAAATTTCACGATTAGTGTTGTGTTATATATATAAATTCAATCCGTACTACGTACGGAGAAATCTCCGTACGAATTTATTTCGCTGAATTCCTGAAGATTTGATTAGGAAACTCTTGCAACAGTCAGACCTCAGCAAATTTGATGATATTTTAACTAAACTTTAGCACTCGTTGGTTTACGAGTCCAAAGGAAGCAACTAGTTAGAAGTATTCAAGATATTTTCCTTTGAATTTTTAAGGTGTGACACGAATAAGTTTGTAAATTCACAGCGATAACAACGAGGTACGAGTTTTACCAACAACCAATAGAACAAAATGCTGGTTCTTCAAAAAGGTCCCCAAACGACATGGACATTATTTATTTATTTAGGGATATTAAACCTGGGTATTCATTGTGGAAAGGGTTACCACAGATCAAACAGGTGTAAAGTATACCGTGAAAGGATATATCGCCAACTGAGCTCAACAAAAGACCATGAGCTAAAATATTTGTAACAAATGTTACAGAAATTAGATGTTCCTGTTGAGATAGAAGCAGATTACAGTATTTCTGGTGTTGTTACTGATATATTTCACGAGATAAATGGAGTTAATACTGTGCCTTAAATGCAAAGAGTTTTGTGGATCTCTTTTAATTCATTTTGCAATCGGGTAGGTTCATTATTACAGTTAAGATAGATGGACAACCAATAATGACCCAGGTCTCAGGAGCAGACTAAGGAGGAACATGTTCGATCACCCCAGAGGAGAAGGTACAAACTATTCAAATAAAAAAGAACATGAAACCATCTCACATTTTTTTACTTTTTCAAACGATATTGTTTCATGTAAACATAATATTCAAGTTAAGGTCACCAAAAATACAACAAAAAACACGGTAAAATATTTGGTGAATAGTACGCTGTACTATTCACCTCCTGGACAAGTTCTCCTTCTTGTTTGGGACTGGATCAGAGGTATAAAATTAGAATTTCCACAGATTGACAAGGAGATGGTATTAGATGGCAGCTCTATTGGTTTTACATACTCTGAAACGTTGAAGTGAGTTCATGGGCTCTCTCAGTTTCCAAAATGTCTTTCAAGATTAAATTTAATGTGTTCCAAATTGTAAAATTGTGCTAAAAGAATTCGAAGCCAACAAGAGAACGACCTGAATACGCATTACGTGAACGACTTGAGCGATAGTTAAATGTTCTAATAAAGGATGGCATTATTGCACCTATACTACAATTGACTGGGGTTTTTCACTTGTGATGATACGGAAACCGGATGGATGTGTCAGACTGTACTTAGATTATAAATGTGGGGTAAAAACAAAATAGGATTCCACAAATTTTCTGTGCAAATGGAATGAAAGAGTGCTCAACTTTAATTCAACTAAAATGCTCAACTAAAATTCAAAGTAATTCCGTAATCTTGGCCTATAAAAGGCTTATTTACATATTGAGTTACATATTGAGTAAAAATGGAACAGTTGGCTAGACAATATGTGTTCTGGGACAAAGTTGCTCAAACAATGCTCCAATCTTCAGGTAACAGTTTTAAACAATATTGTAAAGATCGAGGAATTATAATAAAGAATACAAAAACACCAATACTCCAATGTCAAATGGATGAAAAATATTTTGCAATACTGTCACTATAAGATAATAGTAATACCATGCATCACTAAACCAATGTCAAATGGACCTTCACGTAGAAAAATATCCAAACAAATAACTTTTATGAGCAAAGGAATATTTTTCTGGAGTGAAACATAAAGCTAGAACACATTATAAACTTGACCAATCCTTTCAAAAAACATCTAGAGTGCAAGTAGGACGTATAAAGATGATAAAAATGTGTGAGAGATCGATAAATTCATCAAGAGTTTTGGTTCCAGGCATTACATCAAACTGGATAATGGGCGAATTAAAACGCCATTTTGATCACCTATCAACAGATGTATATATTCTATCTGATACTTTGGGCAAAATTAATAGTTAAAGAAGTAAATCTAATACAAAAAACTCTAAAGACAAACCAATTTCCTTGGATGTCCTTCATGGATGCAAACTTCATGGAATACCTAAAATGGAGATATATCCAGGAGTTGTTCGAGGTCGTCCACAAAATGAATCAATCCGATTGCCAGTTTCTCTAGGTGAGGAGGTTCCACAATTTGACTCGTCACCACAATAACTTCGACAACTGAGGCAACAAAGAGAGAGACGACCTCTAGCTTACCTCAAAGACAAAAATAATTGATAATAAAAAATTGATCTCGTGGACAATTATTGTAATAGCTCAAACGTATGATATTTGTTATGTTATATGTCATTATTGTATATGTTTACACACTGGTTTTTTGTTAACATTCTTTTAAAAATACGCCAAATTCGCCAAATACGCAAAATTCTGATACTAGTTATTCTTTATAATTTGAGAATGCAACATGTATCCAATTATTTTTGTTCTTTGGGATGATAATTAATGATCCTAGGAAATTAATCAGCTTGTCTGTGTCAGTGACAAAGCCACATGACATCTAATCTATTTCACTTCTCCTCTTTTACACTCACTCTTCATCCTAAAAATATTCTCTTAAAAGATCTATAAAAAATGTTATTATCGTATATTTCTTTTAATTAAAAATGTCTAATTTATAAAACCATAATGTAAAAGAGTTATGTATTCATCTATGAAAACATTTATGATGAAAATTACTTATACTTAGATCGATTTTAAAAATGCGTTATTGTTTGAAATATTTTTCGTTTTAAAAACATAATAGGTTGATTTGTGTTATGTTCATTCTTTTTATGAAATTCCTTGTCATGGAAAAGTATTAATGAATGTAGTAGTATTATGAATTAAAGTATTATTATAGAAGCATAACATAATAGCCTCTTTCTTTCAACTTATACCTTTATCATTTTTTTGTCAATCAAGAACAAACACATATTACAGTATTCAGAATTTTTGGAAATATATTTTAATATTTAAACTATCAAAAAAAAGTCATTTATGTATAGGTTTACCAGTATCACGTAACAAAAAGACATATAGGTAGTATGTGTAAACAAACTCTTATTCAAATCAATTTATATGTCGAAAGTGAAAGGACCTTTCAAGACAAAATAAATGTGTGTTTGAATCTGTCTATAAAAGTATAAGGCTCCAAATATTAAAAAAATATTAATTTCTCGTTAAGAAGTTTTAAAAGTACGATAAATAAAACTTTAGTAATACTAGTTAATTTATTAATTAAACCAAATTTTCTTGCATTCTTCCAACTGTGAAAAGATTTTACAGGCACAAGAACATTAAGATGTTTTGTAAAATCGCCCCCTTGAGGCCTATTGTTTTGTCTCTAAATAACACTTAATTAAATTAGTTTTTTTTACAAAATATGTTGAAGTGTTTTTACTTCCTACTGATACTGTCTGATAAATTTATCAAAAACTTCACTTGGTTGTTTACCAAATGAGTAACGTATATTGTACTTCCAAAATCAATACATAGTTCTTGGAACTGGGGGTTTCAAGATCCAAACAAGATATTTTTTGGGAGAACAAACTTGTGTAATGCACTCTTACAAATATACAGAAAATTAAATAATAAGGGTATAGTTAACTTATGTAGGCTATAACTCTTATTTTAACAAATATGTATTCTACGCCGTGTCTAACATATATAGTTAAGCTTACTTAATTCTCTTACTTAATATAGGTCAGAATACTTTGAATATAAATTTGGATACGTTACTTCATTCATATGTTTACCAACACCGGTCCGTATGATCACAAAGGACAAATATATGAAGGTAAAAAATGTTGCGAAAACAATCAGTAAATCACGAGGCAGAATATATGGGATTGAACAGAGGAAACTGTGGTTTGGCCTATAAACTGGCCGTCAGCCTGACGCGCTACTTTGGTTTTGGGCGTCATGTTTTGTTTCCGTAAAGTTCGGTCATGATCAAATTGTCATCGATGAAATTAATTTTATAGATAAATTAATCACGTTATGTTTGGTAAAAATATTAAAAAAAATAACAACGATTATTTTGCATTGCGTTTTATATAATGGGTGGTCTGGACGTTAAAATGGCATTTATTTTTCTGGTAATAGAACAACACAAATGCGACTTAATTCACAATTTAAAAAAATCCATTTCGCACACTGTATTGTAAAAGAACAATTATATCATTCATAAAAATTAGTTTTTTTACTAAAAAAATCTCTGATATAAACCTTTTTATTTTGACTCCTCCATTGCACGTACCCTCCATTAAATTTTAAGTAAGAATAGATAGCTTTCAGCAAGAAATTTTAAATTCAGAACGATTAATAATAATCGATTATTACTTAAATTGTTATTTATTTCATAACAGAGGGGAAAATAAGCCTAAAACAAATTTTTAAGAAAATTACTAGGGAGTAGCAAATTGCTATAAAAACTGATTAAAAAGTTTAAGTTTTCTTAAAATAGCAATAGGAGTTTTACTCACTTCTTTTTCAGTTCAGATATGAAAGTTTAAAAAGTGTAAACCTGGTTTGAGGAAATCAAAAATACAAACCAAAAGACACGCATAATAGATTTTATTGTTGAACGAATAATATGAGGCTACAATAAATTCTACCTGTACAATTACAAAACAAATTCTAGTACTGACCAAATAATATGATAAGAATAAAGTAAATTAATTTAATTTTACTTTTAAAACTTCGTCCATTCTCCCTTATACATGCTGTGGCTCTGTTCCGCATACCTTCAACAGTCACATTATAGCTTGATTTATCCCTATCTGCCTGAGCTGCGAGTTGAATCTTGTCTAAAAATTCCTCTTCGCTATTCACTGCAGTCACGTAGACTTCAGACTTTATGTATTCTTACATAAATAAATCCATGGGAACTAATAGGAGGTTAAGGACCTGGACCTTCTCGGCCTATCCATGCTAGGTAGTTGGCACTCAGCCAATCTCGGACGTCATTTATGCAATGAGGAGGGGTTCCATCTTATGGATAAATTATGTCTTGGTGGAGCACAGGATCAATTACGTTCAAGATATGAGGCAAATCGGTTGCAAAAAGTCAAGATATGTTCCTCCATTCAAACTTCCCCGAAAAATTTGTTAACTTAAGAAGTGGTTGCCAATGACACCTGCCAAAATGTTTATGCAAATTTTTTCTGGGAGGACATTTCTCTAGCTTCCTGTGGATTTTCAACTCTCCACATATTCATATTGTGAATGGTAAATACACCTAGTCTAGTAAAAAATATATCGTCGCACGTTTGAATCAACATTGTGAATCAATCTCCTTAGATTATTTTGTTTAGTGGAAATCTTTTAAATACATTTTCTTATCAGGATTTTATTAACTATACCACGATCCAGAATAGTCTTTCACATGTTATTTGACTTCAGAACATGGCGAATTAATCATCTGAAGAAGAACCTGTTAGGCGGTACGAAGTTCGCCGGGTCAGATAGTCAATTATATTAATAGTTTTGAAACTTCAGGCTCACCAAAAGCTATTCATTCTTATTTTAAAATATAATAAAATATACAATAGTTTAAAAAAGTACTGTAGTGTACCAAAGTTCAAAATGTATCGCGAAACTACACAAAATTTATGTTTTTGGGAAAATTAACAGGGTTTTATAAAAATAATTATTCTTAAATGGTTTTTAAGTAGATTTTTGAATTGTGGATTTGGGTCGCCTTTGTCTTTCTCTTTCATCATAAAAGAAGGTTTTATGCTAGGTCTGGATCATCCTGTAGTTTGTATCCTGTAATTTTTGAATTTTAAAACGTGAAACTATATTGTAAATTGTTGTCTGCAGCACAACTATTATAAATTTGTTCAATAAATCAAGCCCATAATTAATTAAATGGCCAATTATACAGTTTTACTTCAGTTGAAATATAACAAAACTAGTGTAGCCAACCTAGAGCAAAGTTAATCTTCCGGTAAAATTTGAGATATGCTCTATATTAGTTTAGGTGGAATAGAGAACACTCACAATATTTCACCAAATAGAAGGTAGATGAATCTCCGCACTATTCCACAACTCACCTAATTTACAATTTTTATTATTTTTTTAAGTCCACAATTTACAGCGAGAGTGTTAGCGGGTGACGTCACATTCTCTCATCCATGACCCGCAATATCACGCCCCAACGCGCCTGACGCGTGACGGGCTGTTGTTGTGTTGTAGCTTGTAAACAAATTGCGTTCACACTGTTGGCAGAGTGACGTCACACGAAATCAGCTATTACAAAGCCACGCCCCAACGCGCCTGACGCGTGACGGGCTGTTGTTGTGTTGTCGCTTTTAAACAAATTGCGTTCACACTGTTGGCTGAGTGACGTCATACGAATTCAGCTATTACAAATCCACGCTCCAACGCGCGTGACGCGTGACGGGCTGTTGTTGTGTTGTCGCTTGTAAACAAATTGCGTTCACACTGTTGGTTGAGTGACGTCATACGAATTCAGCTATTACAAAGCCACGCCCCAACGCGCTTGACGCGTGACGGGCTGTTGTTGTGTTGTCGCTTGTAAAAAACTTGCGTTCACACTGTTGGTTGGGTGACGTCACACCAATTCAGCCATGACTCATAATAACACGCCCCAACGTGCTTGACGCGTGACGGGCTGTTGTTTTATTGTCGCTTGTAAACACGTTACGTACGTACTGTTTGAAATGTTAGTTACAAATTATTATATGTCTAATAATCACTCGCAAAACATTTATTCCTTGTCAAGTTTAGAATATTCGAGTATTTTTAATGTATCTTGAGTATTATTACCCATCCTAATATTGTTTTTTAATTTTTACCACCTGAAATGTTCCAAGTCATTTTAGGGGGCTATTTTGAAGTATTATTAAAAATCATCATCATAATGATAATAATGCTTAGTAATTACAACTTTTTACGTATGTGTTGGTTTATTCAAATAGCGGAATGATAGTATTAAGGACTTATAAATTATTTTAATAATTTGCGTGTAATCACTATTTATAAAAACATTCAAGGTGAAGATTGATTTGTTGTGAAATATAATTATAATTCACACCAAATCAATTTTCAACATATGTCATCACTAATTAGTGATGCTACACTTGTTGAAACAATTTATCAACAAATATTATCTTTTAAAGTTATGGAATTTACTCTAGAAGGTTTCCTGTGACGGAGATATTTTCATTCTAAGGGACTTGATTTTGTCGGCCGTTCCTATCGCAGAAACCTCTTGACTCAAGGATCAGAAGCAGATCATTTTAACAATGATCTCTTGGAACACTCCAAATGGTATCCAAGTTGACAATAATGATGTCAAATCTACTTCTTTTTCTAAATATTCTTATAAACAATTAGAACAGAGTATTAAATAATATTTTTAATTTTAAAAGCGTTTGGTATTGTTTTTATACAGATAACTAAACAGCACATTACAGCCCATACCGTACATCATAGTTAGAGCCTATTATGTATATTACTCGATGTTATAGTAATACAGAACTCATTCGTATTAAACAACGAGTTAGGTACCAGTCTTCAGGCTAAAGTATACAGCTCTTGTGTTATATCGGACAAATATCCCGTAATATCATAAAACGTTCCGAACATTAGAACAGTTTAAAATGTCACTGTATCACTATAAAGTTGGTTATAACACAATACATTTAGACCAAGAGTGCTATGAATGAATTGAAATGGGAATGTTCGTGAATATTATTTTATGTTTTATAATATAGTATACTTAAAAATTGTATCATCAATGTGGTCTAATTTTGTTGATTGTGGTATTTTTATATCTTTATAATGTTTTTAAGGATGAAGTTAAATTAAAATCCAGTCACATTTAGGCACATCTTCTGTGTTCCTATTAGAGTGAATAAATTAAAACGAAACATAATGAATTTAAAAGAGATAAAAAAATCATGTAAACACAAGATTGCAAATACTTAAGAAATGTCTCCGTACCCTACATGATTAGTTTGCGTGCGGGGAACAGTCTACAAAAGTCCCTCTCGAAGAAAAAAAAGTAAATTATATGTAAATTTAAAATTCACTTTAAAGTTATATAAAAACCACACCTACCACACGCTTAAGAAAACATACATAAACATATATTGTTATCTTCATAGAACATATTCATAAGGAAATCAACGAAACTATTCAAAACGATTAAATAACATTTTTGGTCATACATTTCACTCTTCTCCACAAACGTGGTAGAGTGAATTAAATAAACTGTCGCTGAAGCTACCGTATCTCGAGAGATGATCTCAATAACGCAGTGTAAGATAATTGTGTTTCTTGGGCGGCGCGTTTCTGCCTTGCATTCTAATCTAATCTACTCGTTTGTTCCTGGTTTTGAAAATCTCTGCAGCTCTCAATGGTAAGTATTAATCGCACGGTCATGAAAATATGATAAATATGTATAATTGGTACTGTTAAAAATACTTATTCTGTGTCAAACAATATTAAAGAAAAAGGTACTCATTATCATGATAAAATAAAACCTGATTAATACAAATTAATCTCTTAAAAAGGAACCTAGAAAAAGTAAAACCACAGCTTTATTATTTAGCACTAACTTACAATTAAATAAATAAAAATAAAGTATAATATATATATATATATATAATTATAATATATATTATAATTATTCCAATTTGTCATAAATCAAGTTGAAATTTAATACAGTAGACTTTGTAACAGGCTTAAAAATCAATGATTAATGTAAACAGTCTAATAATAATTTTAATTTGACAGTTAGTTGTTGGTTATTTCTTTCTATCTATCAATTTATCAAGCATCAATTTTATTTATCACATGTTTTGTAATATTTATATATACCAAATATTGCTCAAAACCATTTTTTGAGAGCTTATTGTTTTATATTGATAGTGCATGAGTCAGTTTAAAGTAAACAAAAAGCCCCCAGCAAAAGGTATAGAATAAGGAAAATAAGTTTATAAAATCTGGTGATCTCGTTTTCACGGAGAAGGAGAACATACTACTTCGTTTAGCGTTATAGATAGACGGACAACAATCGAGAAAAAAACCGTTTAGGCTTTTAAAGTTGATAAAACATGATTAAAATCTTTGTCTATCCTGGTACAGTGTTTGGGCAGGTATGTACAGTTGAAATAATACCGTAAAGCCTAGCTAATAACAAGGATAGTGCATTGCAACTCAACCTCACCACACCCTGCCTCCTTCGTATCAGATACTCAAAACAGCTGATCGCGTCGCCTTATTCAAGGAAGGCTTTGCTAAAGACGAAATACCTAGGTTTATTACCAATCATCTTCACCAAAATCTGGCTTCCTTAGAATCATTAACATCATCAGCTGATCGCATCTTGAATTTCAACTAATTGGTTTAAGAGGATTTCATTGTTAAGTGGTTTATAATATAAGGTTATCTCTCATCTGAGCTATTGTATTCTAGTAGAATAGCTGCGTCTTGGAGCAGAATGATTTTGCGAATTTCCCATAGGGAAGAAGCTATTACCGTAGGTCTCATGGCAAGACTTAAGCCCGCAACCATGTTATTATTTCGATTAAGGTGCCACAGGCTAAAAACAATAGTCGTTAAAATCTATACACACACACACACACACACACACACACACACACACACACACACACACACACACACACACACACACACACACACACACACACACACACACACACAATTATATATATATATATATATATATGTATGTATATTTTTTTAATGATAGCGTTTATTAAAATAAAATATATAAAAATGAATTTTCATTCCTTTGAGAGATAGCTTAGAATATAGATAAAGAGAATGTTTTTTGTTCCCCTAAAAAATCATCCGTATAACCATACGAGATTACCGCCAGTATTTCTTTAACAATGAAATCACATTGAATAATGAAATACTATGCCTGTGGAGTTTATTGTAAAAATTAAAAACAATCAAATCGACAAATTGTACTAACACTAATTTATTAAAAAGGTTAGCAGTGTTTAAAAAATTCTAGTATAATTTTAAATCAGTTTAAAATGTATAAAGCTCTCAGAAAGTGTTATGAAATGACAACTGATTTAACTAAGCTGAGAGAAGCGACGACGACAAGGCGCTGCGACAAAGACAGTGATTTGATTAAAACCGACGGACGGTCCTTTGTCGCCAGTTTGGACTAAGTGGAAATCAAAGTCAGGAAAGTCTCTTCAAAAGAGACCAGATATGTTTTATTTAAATTTAATCCAAACTATGAAACTTTTCAAATATTAATTACACCTTTTATTTTGAGTTGTATGTAAACCATTTCCTTATTACCTCTTCTATGTTCCATTTACAATATTATTGTTTTGACGGATGTATAGAAAATAAAATTTGAACTGATGTATTTGTATTAATGAGCATACTATTTTAATAAATATTTAAAAATAAATAACACTGCGATCAATTTTTACAGTACTTAAACACGGATATATGTTTAGTTATGAAAGCGAAAAAAAATTTTATCGCTTGAGACAGATCTACTAAAATCAGATAGTAGGTGTTTTGAACTATTAACTAACACTTAGAGGTTTGATTTCTGGTTAAAAATCCAAAATAATATTGAATCTAAATCTAAATACCAAAATTAAACCGGTTCTCACTTACTCACAGAGTCGCCATTTTGTTTTTGGCATGGATATGTCTTAGCTCTGGGATAGGGGGGGGGTTTGGTGATTTTTAAGATTGAAAATATGTAATAGGTTTCCATATAAACTTCTAGAGCTATCGTATTGAATACTATCATTTCAAAAACCTAGTGAACATTGAACTATTTCCTGTTGGCTGTCACACTGTATTGACTTAGAAAGTTAAATTGAAATAGTTTATTCAGAGAATACTAGCCATAACCGAAATAGAAATAAATATAATGAAAGTAGAATCAAGTATTCTGGTAAGGAATTTGACATGTTCGTACCTGTTGGGATTATGAAAGTTATCCATGCAGATGAAGCAGTTTGTAGTTGTTTCACGCGATCCATATCTGACTGTGCAATAAGAGACTGTATAAGTTCTCATGTTGCATTCTCCGCCACGTATTGTATAGCACCTTGCTCATGAATACCAAATAAATGAGCCCATTCATTTTATATGATGTAGGATCAATTTCCCCGTCTTATATATCACTCGTTTATGAAATACACATTTCATTTTGGCTAGCAGATTAAATACTATGAAAAGGAGAATATAGTTGTACTATTAAAGTATTCAGAATTTTTTATAGATATTGTTTTCTAAACGTCTTATCTTAACGGTAAAAGCAATTGAGAAAAACTTTTCTAAATGTTAACTATTAATCATAAATTTATTAGAAGATAAAAGAAGTATAAAATGAAACTACAATATTTTTACTAATCATACCCTAATATTAAAATTAATGTTACTGCTTATTTAATTTTTTTTACAAAATGAAAAGTCTTTTTACTAAATATATTGGAAAGTGCCTACATAGGCTGGTTGCCTGTGCGTAGTAGGCCCAAGCCGCTATCATTTACAAGCCGTATAATTTATGAAAAATTGAGATTAGTATATCATTTTAATGTAAAATTGATAATTAAAAAAAATGAATATGGGGAGTATTGTTTATCGCATAGCCCTCGCTTCACGGCGGAAGTCATCGTAGCTTCCCTAGCCTTACAGGACTGGGCTGACAACAACACTGAGGTACGTGGGATAGGAACCCATCCTGAGCCCTCCATGCTACAATAGGCTTTTACAGACGCTTTTATCAGGTTAAAAGTGGGTAAAGCTGTAAACTAATCTTATTAATGTATTCTTTTGCCTCATATTATCTCAATTCAGGGTATATATATAAATATAAATATATATATATATATAAGATACATGTAAGATACATATATATATATATATATATATATCTACATACTTACTATCTAGATACATACATATATATATATATATATATATATATTTATCTTACAAGGCGTAAACATTAGGAAGGACAAATTTGTAATTAATATTGCTTAGTGTGTTTGAGTGGCAGTCATAGCTGAGTGAGTAGAGTACTGGCCTACCACCCAAAAACCCGGGTTCAATTCCCGGTCATGATACATGAAATTTCTCAGACTGCCACCGTTCTTCGGAAGGCAGCCGTTGGTCCCGGCTACATAAGTAGTCGTTAGGTCACGTTAGAGCCAGAAGTGCGACCTGAAAACTCTAACATTAGACCTTGGCCAGAAGGTTACACGGAACTTTACTTTTTTAGTGTGTTTGAATTAGTTCCGGATCATAATGTAGTTTCAACAGTACAGTACTTTTCTTCCCACGGATGAGCGAGTGGTGTTGCTAGATTAATGAATAAATTGTCTAAGTAAACGTTATCTTGCGACTTTCCTATCCAACTTTATTATGGTTTCATTTAACTTTCTCTAGAGCATTAATGAGTGAATCGTCAATAAGTTGCATTTTTTTATACATGACTAGATAACAGAGGTTTTACATGAAACAATAATAGGATCCGGTTTGTGGTTCTTTCTATCCAACTTATTCAACATACTCAACAAACAATACAAATTGAAAAAATAAAGTTATTGTAAGGATAAACTATTCAAAAGAAAAACTATTTTAAATTAGTTTTATTCTATTGTACTGCACGTGTTGACAGTAAGAATATTTTATGGACTATGCTAGCCGTATATTTATCACTCACGCCTATTTTTTGTAACAAAATATTTTTTATTTACATTATGTTTAATTAAAGTTTTAAGACATCTGCAATGTATAAAATGATATATAATAGTTTAAAATAACTTAAAAACATATAAGTATGTTTATATATACACATACTTATTTTTTCCTCATATTTCGTCTCGCAGTTGTTACTTGTTGACCAAACATAAACAGTGTTAGCGACATAAACAGTTGCAACAAATATTGCTGTATAACAGAAACTTAGATTTTATAATCATCCATCAGGGGGTTTCATTTGCAATAGTTTCGATGGGTTGAACGGTAAAGGAAGCGTAAAAGGTAATGCAGGGTGTTCCGTAATCCCAGACGAGGAAAGGTGAAATGGAGCTCCCAGCGACGGAGAAACCAAGGCGTGCTATTGTTGATAAATCTTATTTAAGAAATTAGTTTATTCAGTAAGATAGCAACGTGATTTCACTTGGGTCCACGAGGTTTCCACTGAATTCTTTCTCGTTTAACTCATTTTCATGAATTCTGTTACATACAAGTTGTGACATATTTATTTAAAACTATTTAAACTCTTCACTTCATGTTATCCTTTGTACTACAATTGTTATTATAATGTAATCCTATCCTAAAATACGATTTATTCTTTTGTTTTTTATGGATTATAAATTATAAACTGATTAATGTTGATTGTTAGAGAAATAAAAGCTACTAAAATTGAAAACACAAATTATAAAATCTAAATCTCAATTATCAAACACATATGTTTAATTTTAATGAAACTTTTGTTGCACATTTAAATCAAAATATGTCAACTATTCTTAGTTGGAATGTTATCGTTAGTGATGGTGGAATCATGTTATTCATATTATTATAGTGGACATTTCCATCAAGGTTATTTAACAAAGTTAGACGCACATTTCGGAATCTGGAATCTGATCCCGATCTCAGGTGAGCTGAAACTAATAAAATGAAATGATTAGACAAGATATACACCAAATATTAATATATATTGATCGAAATATCAAAATATGTAGACCATAATATGTACCGCTATATGATACGAGTGGGCCATGATAGCGTAACGTTAACATCGGTCCAAAAACACACCATGGAAGCATGGATACACCTCAGTCCAGATTATGTACTAATCTTGTCATGTCCTACGTTCCAGCTCACCTGAGGACGGGGTCAGATTCCACATACCGTCACGTAACTCTGTGAACGTAAACAATATTAGTCTAAGTAAACTTGTCAACTCAAATCTATATAGGCGGGCACAGTATAGGTAAACAAGTGTCATACTCTGAAAACACAGTTCATCAAATTATTATTATTATTATTTTGCATAGGACCACTTCAGTCAATATTTCAGTCTTTTCTACGTCCTCGTAGCACCCTATGTTCTAATTTCTTCCTCCAATATTACTTCATCCTATCAGATCTTTGTTTCCTGACGTCGTTTGAAACCACCATAGCCCTTTGCCTTTCTGGCCTTTCAATGTTGAAGTTATTTGTTCGTAAAATTTTGTTTATTTTCATTTTATTTGAAGCATCTTCGATTCTTAGCCCGATTTCTTAAAGATCCTTTAAAATTTGGGAAACATAGATTCTTTGGGTTTTTCTATTGATATTCTTCATGACCAATTGTTTGAAGGTTCTGCTATCGGGCATTCTGAGTATATGAAAAAAATGGGAAATTCTTCGTTTCTTCATGACACTGAGAATTGGCTCTATATTACTGTAGACTGTTTTATTTGTAGCGATTCTCCAGGCACCGTCTTTTTGGTAACCTTTGTTTATGCATGTCCTCACAATTCTTCTTTCGATTTTCAGTAGCTTGTTAGTTTTAGTATTATTTTTTATCTGGAAAAGGGTTTCGGAGGCATAGTGCTTCTGAAAAAACTACAGAATTGTAATGTCGGATTTTGGATTTTATTGATAGACACTTTTTATTGTAAGTTGACCATGTTAAAAATTGTGCTTTCCTTAGTTTGTTTGTTCTATTTAGTAATGTTGGATTTTCGTTTAGATTGTGGTGTATAATCTCCCCTAAATATTTGAATTGTTCCACTAGTTTTATATCATTTCCGTTGATATTTACTTTATTAAATACAAAGTGGATCCATGGGCATTATTTCTGTTTTTCATAGGAGATTTTTAGACCAATTTTCTGGGCTATATTTTCTAGACTAGTGATTTGATTTCTAGCCTCCGTCATATCCAATGCTAATAGAGCCAAGTCATCGGCAAATCCTAGAATATTGGTTGCTATTGTTTTTACTCCAGTTCCTATTTTGGTTTTGACAGGATTCTCTTTTGACCAGATTCTGATTATATAATCCAAAATTGTGTGTTACAAAATAAAACTGTAAAGTAGAGAGTATGTTCTGTACAAAATGGTGAAGTTTTATTCGCAACGTGAATATTTTACAGTATTGGTGATATGTATTATGATAAAAATCACACTTTTACACATTTGTTGGTCAAATAAAAGGTAATTACATGCTTATACATATATTACGTTATTATAATAGATATGTCTATGCTCTGGGAGGCATAGACTCTCTGTTAGCAGATATGTGTAAGGAAAAAGTTTATAACTCAAAAAGTGCAGCGGAAGTAAGTTTTCTCTAATAACAAGGTCATCGGCTGTTTATTGTTACAATGGAGATCAGCTGAACACTTTCAAATTAATGTTAAGTTATCGATAATACTGAAGGCGACAAATGATTATTGGTATCGAAAACACAACTAACTGACAGACAATCAGTTGACTATTTACAATTGATACAACAAAATACTCGTACGTGTATTAACTCGTAGAATCGACGTTTTTGTCTGTAAAATATCAATTGTATGACAATATTAAGTTGTAAACTGTGTTAGCTGTACAGTTGTAGTTTGCAATTTTATACAGTGTGATGAAAAATATGTCTACATCTAAATGGGTCCAAACCTTCTTTACTGAGTCAAATCATAACAGAGTGCTAGGAGTGGTCTTAAACCTTGAGCCGATATGAAACCTGACGAACCTTGAGCGCCACTTACGACTCTTTCAATAAAGTTTATCATATCTGTATTCGAATAATATTAAAACTATTATTTCGTTGGAAAACCTGTAAACCATTGATAATTTTAATGTTGCACCACATGTGTTAATGTTACATTATTATTTATTTAACATTCATAAAAATGCTGTAGCTCTTGCTATTAATTAATGAAATATTGGAATTTAGATTAAGTATTGGAATACTTCGTGTACTTTACGTTAGTGTTTCTAATTTCAGAGCAGTTTCAGACATCTTTCCTTATAATGCCAGAATTTAAAATAAGACGAAATGATATTACTGACGTATGGTTAATTTTCATGGCTAATTTTCTAATTTTAAGAGGAAGAAAAATATTGGTAGGATTAATAACTTAAACTTAAAAGCTAAATCACTCAACAACTAGGCATGATTACTAAAAGTAACAAATTAAATTTATAAAGTCAATAGTGCTAAAGTATAATAATAATTAATTAGTGTCAGTTTGTTTTCTTTTTGAAGATTTACTTACTATAGTTACTTGGATAGTATTTGAATTTTAATTCAATGTACATGTATTTTCTTAAATTTCTATATTTTCATATGAAAATTAAAAATTAAAAGGGAGAATTTCCGAATTTAATCAATGAAAGCACCTTCTGCAGATAACTGCAACTAGTGTAAGCAATGTCAATTAATTTTTTTATTTTTGTGAAAAGGTTTCCATAACGTCAATGATTTTTTTCAAGCCCACTATATAAATATTATTCCCAATGTTTTTTATTTTTATCGTTGTTCTGTTTACACATTATTTGGCTATTTCTTGCAAAAGTTTAAATATTTCGTTGAATCATAGTTCAAGTATTAATATTACTATTATGTACTTGAATAATAAATATTTTAAAAGGTGCCTCTGGGAATGAAAATATAAACCACTTCCTAAATGGAATAGGATTTTTATCAAAAGCTAAAGTGTTTATTTAGTAGTGTTAATGAACGACATGTTTAATTTTTTAAGAAGTGAGTATTAAATGAAATACTTTACGTGTGGTGTGTAGATACTTATAAACCGTACTCTATTTACAATAGTTACATAAAAGGAAGCAGTAGACTAACACATACTTTCTCCCTATAGCAAATTTGTAACACCACATACCTTTAATAAAGGTATTGTATTTCTATAGGATTTAATTTATTACTTTTCCTCCTTTAATTTTAATTAAAAAATTGAATTTCAATTTCATTTTTAAGTGACTTTTATTGGCTGATGTAGCCCTGCACTGCATATTAAGTTTCATGGGAAACGGTTGAGAAATAAGGATTAAATAGATTTGTTGTACTTTACAAAATATCGTAGGATCCTCTCAGACAACCTTTACCATGGAGAATCAATTTAATGTTTCCCCGGAACCGGATTCAGGATACAAACTTGTTAGGAGTTTTAGGGTGGTTTGAATGGAGATAGTCAAATTACTTTAAGACTTTTTTTAATTTGCCAGAAAATAGTAGAGGTATTTTTTAAATCCATAAATCTTCTTTTTGACAGACATAATGATGTCATTATTTTGGGCCTTAAGCACTAAAATTAATGTATCTACAAAATCAGAGCCATTTTCAAGAAATTTGTATTTTTTATGTTATTTAAGATTTTTATTTAGGGGCAAACACCCATAAAATAAAATATTCCAAAACATAAATAAAATGCTTGGATATACGGTGTATATATACGTCCATAAAATGTTGTTTATTCGGACCAGCACACACACATCACTTCGTAACCCCCCCCCCCTATTGGGTTCAGGGGACAACAAAATTAATATACTCGTAAATACTTAAACTCAAATTTAAAAGAAATTATAAAAACAACACTTTCTCCTTAAGCTAACTTATAAAAAAGAGAAAGTTATTTTTTGACATTTAAGGATCCATATTTTTTAAATGTCCATAGCTTTTTACCGTCATTTTTATAGGCATGTGAGGTGTCAAATATTTGCGAAAAACAATGTAAATTCAATCTAAAACGTTATGGCTTTTTATTCCAAAATTATTCCTAAGTTTCCTAAGTTATTGCTAAGTTTCCCAAGAAGCACGCAATTTTAGGATTCAGAATATTTTAGGAAATAAAACAGAATGATTCATTCAAAATCTAATTCGTGGTGCAAAATCTCAATGTGTTATGTTTTTTGATTGTAATCAGGTTAAAACATGTTCGTTTTGAATAATTGTGGCACTCCTATCAAGGAAGGATTATACATTTCCAAGCTTGACTTTATCTAAATGAGTATTAATTAATGTTTTCAATTTTAATATTTTACTTTAAAGCTCATATTTTTTAATATAAGATAAATAAGCTATTCATATTCATATTTACAGTTATAAAAGGTGTTTAAGGCAGATTTTCTTTTATTTCTCAAAAAGATTGCAGATATTTATTCTATGGAACGTATTTAGGAGCCATTTTTACATCTTTAGAGAGTAAAATAAAAAAATGTAAATGTACATTGTCATTCATCTCATTGAAATAAAACCTACAATATTGTATAACTCGGACTTGGAAGTACTTAGTTTTATTTTATTAGCCAATATCAGTTATGGATATCATATTGAGGAAATTAAATATTAACTTAGTCTTCAACACATTTATTCTTTGAATATATGAAACTGAAGTACGATGCACTAAATTTGAATCTGTGCTAAACACGAGTACGCTGAACATATGGCGACGTGTGTCCAAGTCCATCCAACACGACACAGCACAGAACATGACGTGGCATTGACTTGTCAATATTACATGGCTGACATGACTGTTTTACATGTGGGAATTATTCATCATATAAGTGTGATTTTCCGTTAGAATAACTAGGAGATTTGATTATTGCAATATATATATTTATAATCTTTTACTTAATTATAAAAATACTTATATATTTATTTGTATACTAAAACTGTCAGCATAAATTAAATCTTTATTAAAAAACATATTTGGAACGCATTTTCCTCGATAGGACAAAGTAAATTGTGTTTAAATTTATGAGCAAAAGCATAATGATTATTGTGAATCATGTTTAGTATCTAGATCACCAAATATATATTATATGAGTGCTTTCTTTATCCTTATTCTCAAATTCTATAGAAGCAGACCTTATAGAAATGAAGACATCTAATTCAATTTTTGTTTGTCTAATTCTAGCACCAAATATATATTATATGAGTGCTTTCCTTATCCTTATTCTCAAATTCTATAGAAGCAGACCTTATAGAAATGAAGAAATCTAATTCAATTTTTGTTAGTCTAATTCTAGGAAGCGCACGGTTTCGTTAGCTGTGAAACGTGCTTGTGGCCCTATTCAATTTTTTTTCGTATTCGAAATGAAAATAAACGCTGGTTTCATTTAAAAACAATAAAATTCATTAGATCTCAATGCATTTTCATTTAATTTAATCAGTGCAAAAGGTTTTAGCATGATCAAGACTGTTAATAAAGGATTTAATAAAATATACAATCAATTTTAATGAGAATACAATTTACGAGCTATATATAACTATAGCTCCTAGCTATATATAACTATATTAGTTTGAAGTGAAACAATTCGGAAATTCTTTCCCAGCTCTTCCGTAGCTATCCTATCCACTAAACGTCACAAAGTTAAAATATTTTTCACATATGAAACACCTGAACTCCCTTTCTAGATTTTATTTGCAATATAAATAAAATTAGGCCTGTGTAAAATTTCCCACTGTAATCTTCGCTAGTTGACATGAAGAGGAAAATGACTTAACTATAGTTACTTGTGTTATTACGAAAAGAGTCTAGTGATAACTTGAACAGATGATTTAGTAAGACTGTCCTGTCTGGTTATAATTTAAACGTGGATAGCTCCTGTCAGATTTACCTACTAAAGGGGCCTGGAAAAGTGTAGGCCTAGTAGCAGAACTGAAGAAAAAATAAGTAATTAGTAAGTAGAATGTATAAATACACAAATATAATTCCTCCCAGAGCTAAGACATATCCATGTCAACAACTACAAATCCAAATTATTCATAAAATATTCAACGTGATCACGAACAGATTGATGAGATCTTTAGGAGGTTTTATGAATGTATTAATAGTTTTATATAAAAAGGATTTAAAATGATCCTTGGATCTTTCCTAACATATAAAACATTTCATTGTAACAGTAGGTATAAATTTAACACCCTGATGTTTTGGATTAAAAAAAACTCAACTATCGGAATATAAAAGATGATTTAGTTCGTGGGTTTCGGAATACTTATAAGCTTTTATAACATATTTAATATTGAATAGTATCAAATTAAAAGCACCACCAAAACGTAGAACGTAAATCATATATATATATATAAATTTGAGTTGGTAAATGAGGGTACTATTAATATTAAATAATTATTCATAACTTAGTACCCTTTTTTGTGTGTGAGAAATTATTTTATTTAAAAAATTCACAACATGTTTCAGAACTCAGTCCATTATCAAGTGGTGTATTAATAAGAACATAACCTTGTTGTAAATAAAATTTTAAAATGTCATATGGTAAATTTTGGAAAGTAAAGAAGAGAGGAGATGGATGTTGTATATATATGTGTTTATGTTTTTTTGTTTCTTATTTTTCTATTTGATTGTAGATTGGGTGAATTTGTGGTGGTAACATTGAATTTAAAACATTTGTTGGGTCTTTTTTCCGATGTATGTAGATGTTCAATTCTTCTTTAACATTTAATTTTTCACGTTGTTTTTCGAATTCCAGTAAATGAATTAAACGTGACATGTAACATGACAGAAAAATTATCAGTACTGGAATTCGAAAAACAACGTGAAAAATTAAATGTGTGCTATTTTTGTATGTTTTCCACTATAATTTCGTTGTATACGACTGTTAAAAAATTTTGGTTCGTTGGATCTATAGTTATAACTAAATAAGTATTTAATTATTTTTTCCTTTTTCGAATCTTTGGGGGGGCGGCGTCCGAGAGTCCTTATTACAGGTCGTGCTGTATACTACCAGTTGCTGCGTAACGCCCAATGTCGGGCCAGACCGCATATGACAAGTGGCAACTCTGGTCCGTCGCAACTTACTGGACATGAATTATTACAGGTCGTGCTGTATACTACCAGTTGCTGCGTAACGCCCAATGTCGGGCCAGACCGCATATGACAAGTGGCAACTCTGGTCCGTCGCAACTCACAGGACATGAATTATTACAGGTCGTGCTGTATACTACCAGTTGCTGCGTAACGCCCAATGTCGGGCCAGACCGCATACGACTGTTGTAAATTTGGTCCGTCGCAACTCTCAGTACATGAAATACAACCCGCGTTGGTGTATATTACCAGTTTGCGTTACAACTAATGTAGGGCAAGACCACACATGAGCACTGTAACTTTCGTCCGTTATAACTCTCGCCTCATGAAATATTAGCACCAGTCTTTAAGTTGCCAGCTCACCATGGTGTTCTTTAGCCTTTTGCTTGCATATTTATACTATTTATTTGCTTTTTACTATTTTTATCCATTTATAAATCGCTTTTCCTATTTACATACGTAGCAATTAGGCCTATAACTCTGGTGACGGAATTAAGGTTAAGCTTTATAGTATTTATTCATTTATTATTGTAGAAGACCACCTTTACCAATAATATTAATGTGATGGAACTCTAAGGTGGATTTTGAGTGAAATTTTTTGTATTTGGGCCCAAAAAGATTTTTGGAATATCTAATCGGTAGCTTATAATTATAAGATCTATTGCCATTACATTTTCGAACTTCTTACTAAACTCCTGGTAAGAGGAAAATACCTTGAACCATACAGTTGACAATGAAATGTGTTTTTCTCATGCTATTACATCGTGACAAGTGAGCTATCTTGATGCTTGACTAACGCTTTGCTATGACACTAACTAGCCGAACTCAGTAAAATTGGGGTTTTGACAGTACTTTTTCATGAATTACTTAAATCGGTACTATTAAGGTGCTCATAAAATTAACAACCTTATTCAAAAGTGAAAAATATGATAGTTATATTCTGGTGTTACGCCTTGATACCATTTTCAACCACTGTTTCAATATAATGGGGAATATGTGTACTAAGGCCTACATTAAAATGAAAAAGAAACATCCCAAACCAGTTTTAAGTGATCTTGTAATAGATTAAAATATCGACTACACATACCCTTAATGAAAAGTTTCAGGTACCGTAACACTATGTATTATATTAGTACTTTTGACAAATGAATGTGTGACATAATCATGATATAGATAAATGATGACCTTAAACCAATCAGTGAAATAAATTAACTCCTTTGCACTGAGTGATTTGTTTTGTGTTACTACTTCTAAACTGTAACTTCACAAAAAACGAATAACAAAAGCTTTTCAACAATTTGCCGTGTAATTATGGATTATTTTCTAGAACGTTAGTATATTAAGGAATGCAGGTGATTTGTCAATAATGATTCGCCAATAATTTCTATTTTTAACATCTGTCAAATAATAATTTTTACAAGCTTTGTAATACTTTAGCTAATCTATTCTTATAATAATTCAGTCTTGAAAATCTTTGTACAACTAAATCTAGAGTTCCACTGGACCAATTTCATTGATTAATATGCCATTAGAAAGCTTTCATCCTGTACATTTGCCAAAAAATATGAAAGTTTGATGTTTTTTAGTATTTATGGTGAAAAGGTTGAAAAACATTTTTTCCATAAGAAATACATTGAAAATGGGGTTTTACGAATTTCTTATTTGAAGGCAATGTTTGGCAGCCTTTTTGATTCTCAAGGAATGCGTAATAGTAATTTGTTGGAAATTTAATTCTCTTTCAGAAAATCACCATCCATTTTGGTCAATTTCCTCTCAGTTTAAAAGTTATTTACAAAAAACCAAAGCTACTACCGTACCGATTTCTTTGTGTTGAAAAAATATTGTATTAAAGATATTTTTGTTCAACTTTGTACAACTAAATCTAGAGTTCTACTTGACCAATTTTAATCATTAATGCGTTGTTGGAAGGCTTCATTCATGTAGATTTGCCAAAAAATATGAAAGTTTGAGGTTTTTTAGTATTTATGGTGAAAAAGTAAAAAAACATTTTTTCCATAAGAAATATATTGAAAACAGGGTTTTACAAAATCCTCTTTTTGAAAGCAATGTATTACCGTCTTTTTGAGGTTTCTCAAAAGATTCTTATTAGTAACTTGTTGGAAATTAAATTCTCTATCAGAAAATCACCATCCACTTTGGTCGATTTCCTCACCGTTTAAAAGTTATGTACAAAAAACCAAAGATACAACAAATTTCTTTGCGTTGAAGAAATACTGAGTCTGACATTTTTTTGTTAAAATTTGTACAACTAAATCTAGGGTTGCACTGGACCAATTTCATTGAGTAATATGTCATTAGAAAGCTTTCATCCTGTAGATTTGCCAAAAAATATGAAAGTTTGATGTTTTTTAGTATGTATGATGAAAAAGTAAAAAAAAGTTTTCCGTAAGAAATACATTGGGGTACCCTTTTTCTAGAGACCGTTGCATTTAACCACAACGGGTTCTGTTTCTAGTTAATTATAAAGCCTTTTTCCATGAACTATTTTTTACGGCGATTTTAGTAGTAGAGAAATATTATGCAGTAAAACCTGTTCAAAAATGCATTGAAATAGTTATTTTTTGTAAGATTAGTATGTTTAAGTGTTTATTTATAAAACGAGCTGAGTTAAAACTGAATTATTGTACTTCAATTTACACGAAGTACTAGAACTGTCGACTCTTTTGGGTTAAAACGTAATCAAATTGACTTGCGTTTGGTTTTTTAAGTTCAATATATAATTTATTTGTAGTTGGCCTGAGAATAACAAGTTAAAACATGTTAAAGTTCTACTAAAATAAATATAAAAACTCAGTTTTTCTACCTAATACAGTCTAGATGTTCTTGTGTAGAAATTTTTAAATGGATCCATAAAAAATCTATTTATTTACTTTACGAAACAGTGTTCTGGATGAAACAATCCAATTAGAAGAGAAGGAGTAGTTTATGGGTGAGGACAGGGTCTAGGGTTGACCGCAGTATCGCAGGGGTCGTAACTTCAACCCTCCGAAGCCCCCGGCTCCCACACAGTGCTGGGACGTTTATGCATTCGTGTACACACGTTAGATTATGACGTCAAGCAAACTTTGTTGTGCTTTCCCAAGTTCAACTCAACCTAATTTAAAATTGGGCCAAACCCTCTCTATACATCGTATAGGTATCATCTAAATTTGGTAATATATTATTTATATGAATCTATAGTAAACTTACTTGAAAGGATGTATGGTAATATACTAAGCTAAATTTTAACAAATGGGAAATAAAAAAATGTTGCTTGATTGCATAATTTTGATTTCTACATAAAAGATTGAAAAGGTATGAAATAGAATGTCCTGAACCATATGATTGGTGGAGCCGTTTGTCTTGTTGGTCTATAAGTTATCGGAATTGAAACAAACATCGTGACTCAACGTAAATCAGTTCCAGTCTAGCCACTTGGTAAAAACACCAATTTGTAAATGCTCCGACCAAATCCACCAATATATCACAGGAATACTACATTAGGACTTGGTCATCGTGATCTAGCTAAATCATGAAAATTAGCTTTAAAACTACGGAGCCAAATGTAAAATGCATATTCTTCTTTCTCAATCGTTATACAAAATTTAGTAATTTGATTCCAGGGGACATGTTTAGATAATTTATTTCCTATAAGTTCACAAAAGACAATTTATGAATTAAACACGTTTTATGTTTAGGCCTACACCAAGTAATCTTTATATGCCTTTGGTCAAAACCCATAACATTAATCAGGTGATGACAGATAATTATATATAAAGATATACTACTAGACTACTATAACACAAAACGCACTTGAAATGAAAATTAGGAGATGGCATGGGAAAACTTCCTAAGTCCCTACGATAAAAAAATGTATGTGTACATAAATATTTGACATAACAAGAATGTCATTACACCCAAAACACTATAAGACAGCGAGACCCTAAACCTCAAGTACAAGGGAGATCTTTGAAATGTAGAGAAAGCTGAATAGAAAATCACTTGAAAACTAGTTGGTCCAAAATTTACGGTTACAGCATATCATATACAATCACACACGGTCACAGGAAGTAACATTTCATATAATTTCCACTATCGACCATTTAATTTCAACGGCCATGTTGTGAGACAGGACGACAACCGATTAACAAAGAAACTTATTACCTACCTATAGTAGCTAAAAACGACTACAGTTTAGATCACAAAGAAGTCCAAACCTATTTGCAAAACGCTACAACCACAGAGGTTATGGATCAGAGGTCTTTCCAAACACAGTGAGAGGATGTGAGACTTTTAGAAGAACAAGAAAAGTAACAGCATTAGACTATAATTTGTGCTATGTTCTCACATAAAACATGGGTCTAAACAATGTAAATAGATAAATTAATCACAAAATAAATTAAGAAGTTATATTTGTTGTATTCTGTACAATGAAAATGAGCTGACAATATTTTGATCATAAAGTATACAGCCTTGCATTTCAGTGAAATAATTGCTTCCAAGAGGTTTTAATTGCGAACATTAAACAACAATAACGGTCGAACTATATTCACCTAAACGCTATTACCAAGTTGGAACAACATGGACTCCAACATTTATCACACAGAACTAGCGCAAACTTGGTGAGTTCCGTAACAAGGTACATGATCTGCATTATTCATACAATTAATAGAAGGTGTTGAGATTCCTGTTGGAAAATGTTCAACTTACTACTGGTTTAAACAACTGTAAAATGTAAACAATAATTAGGGGTTTCTCGTTCGAGATTTTAAAAAACGTCCTTTCAGTTGGATCAACTAAAAACCTCAACATTATACATAATTTTCAAAAACAATACCTATCGTATGGTGTTCATAGCTATGAATTGTACAAACCATTACTTTTCCATTTTTTTCTTGTAGGAAGGAGGAGGAAGTAACGCTAATGTACACTCGACCCGGACTCGCACCAACTAAACCCTCCCCCTCATCTCCTAGGACTGTCCTGGAACTGTTTTGCACATTACTTCAGGCTAAACGTTGGATTAATTCGCCACTAGGGCTTTCCTCGAAGGGGTGATCATAGTGCCGATCAAGATCGACTTTTCGCCTTTTTACGAAGTGTGCAATGTACTTAATGCTTAACACACTCCAGACGGCCTCTCCTTAAATTATGGCTACGTACTCTGTGATTAGAACTCTTCCAGTCTCTAATTCAATATTTAGTCATACTATTAAATATTACACTAATTAGGAGGGTTTTAATTTAAAATAAAAAAATAGCTTGTGAGTCTCTATCAGTACAGATTGTATAACAATAATAAATGAAATATGAAAGTTAAGGCTAATTAATTTAATCCGTTAATACGGAAGTATTTAAAAACGTCGCCCAGAGACAGTGTTCTGTGAAGTTGAGTTAGGCTGGTTATTGATGGTATAAAGAAATATAGAAATATTGGTCGGAAGGAGCGTCTCACTCACTTTATTGAATCATCCCACTAATCGATGATGGTCATTGATAAAAAATTATCTAAAATACAATAAATACAATTTTATTTACTCCATCTACTTTATTTATATTGGTTAGCAACAACTATTTAAGGTGGTATTTAAAACAAGAAAGCATTGCGGAATAACGAGAAAAACACGGTGGATCGATTGCACTGTGGACTAATCACATGATCCCCGTAGACTTTTAATCACCTGGAAAAACGATCACTGTAGTTAGTTGTTGAACAATATCCATCTGACGCATGCGTATTTACATCAAGTCGGGATAGCGAGATGTAAAGAGTTTCTCCACATCAAGTAAGATAAAGTACAATTAGTTGGTTTTATCGAAAAACTAGTATTTAAGGTTAACAATGAATTCAAAATTGATAATGAATAATAATAACAAAATTTATCAGTCAGCACGTTTGAATACAAGGACTTCTTGTGTATTTAATTTACCAGATGTATTTTTAACGTGCAAAGAAGAATGACGGCTCAACGTTAGTTTTTTTTACATCCAAATAAAAATAATAAATTAACAAGAATAAAGAAATTATTTGTTTAGTTCATAAATACAAACTGTAAAAGAAAAACAGATTAAAACTCCTGTAACACTGGCTTTGGAGTTAATTTTGCTTTAATTATACGCTATTTTATGTTTAGGTTTGATTATAAATCTTATTAAAAACTTTAGATAATTTAAAATCACCTTCGAATGTTTTATTTGCATTAATACCTATTTCATTTTCCAGTGTAGGACTTCCGCTTTATTTTTATAAGACATGATGGTATCTGATGGTATCTTTGATAGCCTAATAAGATACGATCAATACTAAACTGATTTATCAAAATGTATTATACTATACGTTTTACGCGTTTTGTGTTCTAGGTTTGAAAAATTTCAATTAGATGGGACCTACAATAAAATTTAGGCCTGGCCTAGCCGGGCTTCGGTTTTGGCCATAAGCTCTATTAAGCTTGTGTTTAAGATACTATCAATATCTTTGATAGGAACTTTTCAAAACATGGTTTCAGCCCCATACTAAGCCATTTTCATATTCAAAACTTTGAATTGTATTTTATAATCATAACAATTCTTAATTGTAAACGTCTGTTCCGTTTGAAAAGAAGGCTCGTGTGATTATATATAACTTAGACTAAATATTATTTTTATTATATTGACGTATAATTGATTATTATTTAGGGGTGGTTATCTCACAGGCCCCCTGACCTGTCTTTTGGCATGGCCTCGGCCTTAGTTATGCTATTTTATACCAAAGTTATTTTCATAGTTTAAATTAGGAACTTAACTTCCCTTTTCTTTTGTAGAGTATGTTTCTATTTGATTTAATATTATTTATGGATTTGGTAGGACTGGTTTGGCGCAGAGTTAACGTCATTAGAGATACCGAAAAGGATTTTGACTTCATCATATTCTGTGTCGTATGAAAATGGCTGGGACTAACAGTAACTCTCGAAGACTGAAGTGAAATACTGTTTCTTTAAAAAGCGTGCATTGCAATAAGCTTATGAGTTAAAGGTGTATAGCAATAAGCCAATACACGGATTAATATATATATATATATATATATATATATATATATATATATATATATATATATATAAAGCAAATGTTTTAGTTCCTTTAAACAGCTGTCCTTAAAACCATATGATGTCACTTCCGTTTCAAGTTTCGGTGTGACTGGATTGTCAATACCCCCTCCAAAACTAAGAGATATCTATATCAGTAGATTACCTAGTGAAGCTATTCAATGTTCTTATAGAAATTGAAATTCGGAAACGTTTTATTTTATCATAAGTAAAAAGTAATATTATCAGTGGAAATTAAAACGTAAGCTATTGAAATGTATGAATAAACAGTTCTCCAAGTATACTAAGCGAGAAACCGACGTCATTATGATGAAAAGTGATTGAAATTCGGTGGTTATAATCCAAGAGTAAGATAATTGTGTTTCTTGGAGTAACAGTTACGTGGATGGCATCTCTAATGCTAGTCCTAACCCCTTCTTCGCAATGAGGAGATATGATGATAATTGTTATAACTAACTATGAAAAGTGGAAATAATTATAACTTACTGAAATAGTAGATAATACTGATTTCTGAAATAAATAATATTCATGATGATATAGACATTTGGTACGTACTGTTTTAAATGTAGTGTACCTACAACTTTAATTTGTTTTCTCTTTTAAGGTTTTTATATAGGAAATAAAAAAATTGAACTATTTATTGATTATAAATATATATTAGTTATACATTAATAATTGAATTATTATTTTTCTTAAGATTTCGGGAGTGGTTGTTTGATACTGATGATTTTGATGGGTTATTGTTTAGTATATAGACATAAAGGTACAAAAGGTATAGGACAGAGAACTCTACATTCAAATAGCAGTATATTTTCATATTGTAGGTTTTTTTATCTGTTGATGTTTAGCTGTATTATATGTTCGTTTTTTTAATCGTGTAGTTCCTAGAGTATTTATCTCTATTGTTACAGTGTTATAGATATACTTGTGTGTGCTTTGATCTGGGAATTTCATTATGTTAATATTAAAGTAGAGGTTTTGGTTGTGGGTAGTGGTTAATTAAAAAAAACAAAACCGCTATTGAGTAAAATAAAATAGAATTAATCATTATTAATTATTTAACTTCAATTTTTAGTGATAGTTTATTTATTAACTTCAATACTTTTACTTTTAACTAAAATGGCGACCTACCCAGGTAGGTATTTTAAGCCAAGTTTGAATGAGAAATGAATGTAGGCTGATTGTGGCGCGATCTTGAAGTCTTGTTACTGACTAAGGCTGACATGTTCCTTAGACAGGACTGACAATTAATAGCCCAATAGCCGATGGCAACTAATGGACCTACAGTTTAACGTGGAATTCGAACCACGGCCTCTGAATTACGAATTGGTCTAATTGTGAGGATGGTCTTTGCGGATTAACGCAGTATTTAATAGTGCGGACGCTAATCCACACAAGAGAACACTACACCCACCGACCATCCCTCACAACTATCCACAATTCGTGTTTCATGTTTTGTCTATTTGTTCATTTGAATACAGTATCAAATAACAAATAACAGTAGCATATGACTTGTATTGTAAATTCTTTATCATTTATCTTTCAGTTAATTATTATTTATTATTCATTGCATGTTACTTATTAAGTTTGAGTATGAAAGTTCTATTAAATATTAACTGGTTAAATATGCATAATAAATAATTGTTGAATGTAATTATATATTGAGTAATTGCAGTGTAAGTGTATGTGATGATGTGCACCATGTGCTCTGGCATTATAACGTGACTCCTAAAATTTAACTGTAGAATATTGTTGAGATCGGTTGATTTTTTTGAGTAAACTTTTGAGTTTGGAATATTAATAATTATTAAATGAATAAAATTAATATAACAAAATTATAAAAAAATTAAAAATAATAACAAAATTAATATGTAAGTGAAACAAATCAACTCTGGCATAGCCTCGGAAGTTTGATCAATATGTCAACATCGCACAAACCTAAAATTTGAAGGTCAGCCTGGATTTATGTATATATTATTTGTTTCTGTATTTATATGTATACAGTTTTTATTTTATATAAGGTGTAATAATCTCTGTACGGACATATTGAGAAATAAAGATTTTTTTTAAAGTTCGGATGTAAAAAAACAAATGTTGGGCAGTTTTTTCTCTGTACGTTAAAAATACCACTGGGATAGTTAAATACTCATGCAGTCCTCGAGTTGAATGAGCTGAAATTTTGTTATTAGTATCATAATCAATTTTGAATTTATTGTTAGCCTCAAGTACTAATGTTTTAAATAAAACCAACTCATTATACTTTAACTTACTTGATGTGGAGAAACGCTCTCTACACCTCGTGATCCTAACTAAATGTGAATTCGTATGCGTCAGATAAATATTGTTCAACACCTAACTACGAATCCGATCCATTACCTCTGTGGTTGTAGCATTTTAGAGATTAGTTTAGACTTATTTGTGATCCAAACTGTAGTCGTTTTTAGTTTATATAGGTAGGTAATAAGTTTCTTTGTTAATCAGTTGTCGTCCAGTCTCATAACATGGCCGTTGAATTTAAATGGTCGATAGCGGAAATTAGATCAAATGATAGAATACTTTCTGTGACCGTGTGTGATTGTATATGATATCCTGTAACCGTAAATGTTGGACCAACTAGTTTTCAAGTGATTTTCTTTTCAGCTTTCTCTACATTTTAAAAATCTCCTTTGTACTTGAGGTTTAGGGTCTCGCTGTCATAGTGTTTCCCGTTTAATAACACTCTCGCAATGTCAAATTTTATATATACCAATATATTTTTAATCGTACGAACTTTCAGTTTTCCCATGCTCTCTTCTAACTTGCAGTTTTCCCAAGCTCTCTCCTAACTTGCAGTTTTCCCAAGCTCTATCGTAACTTGCAGGATTCGTAGTTAGGTGTTGAACAATATTTACGAATATTGACGCATACGAATTCACATTTAGTTAGGATCACGAGATGTAGTTTTCCCAAGCTCTCTCCTAACTTGCAGTTTTCCCATGTTCTCTTCTAACTTGCAGTTTTCCCATGCTCTCTCCTAACTTGCAGTCTTCCCATGTTCTCTCCTAACTTGCAGTTTTCCCAAGCTCTCTCCTAACTTGCAGTTTTCCCATGCTCTCTCCTAACTTTCAGTTTTCCCATGCTCTCTCCTCATTTTCTGTACATGTGCTTTTTGTGTTTTATTTTCGTATTTGCTTGTATTATTTTTTATATTGAAATGGTGTGATTGAACATTTCACACTATCTAAAAAACTTCATATTTTAGTTTTCAAAAGCTAAGTAAATTTTTCAAAAACTAAGTATTTCATATCTAATTTATAAGCTATATTTTCAAACCTGTATTTTAAAATAACCTATTAGTCCCTTATGTATTCTTTAGTGCCAATAAAATTGATATTGTGGAGTATAATTAAATTAGACACAAAAACGCTGAAATAAAATTAACGATAAAAAAGAATTGTATTTGCTTTAATGACGTGGTGGAAGTTCACAGTTAACATTTCCAACAAAATGGTAGGGAGGATAACATGAACATGTAATACTGTAGGAACATATGATTGTTCATTTCACAGGTAGAGGGAGTGATGAAGCGTAATCAAATCGGACGGTAAATAAGTCGCCGTTGACGAGTCCGGATGATTGGGCTGCGGTCATTAACCTGTTTTGACGCCAGCTGTTTGATTGGATTGCAGTTTAGCTCTGAATTCCTCTCTCCAAATGCCATAATTTTGATACTTTCAATCACAATATGTAAATACGGTCGCACTTATTTTATCAGAATGACATCGTTTCATAGTGTATTTAACTTTGAATATGAACATTTTCTATTACACATCTTAATATACAACGTAACTTTTTCAATGAATACATAAAAACTTATTGTGGTAATTATGTTAGTGCTTCTGCGTTATTTTTCCCTTCCCCGTGATAAAGATAAGCATTTGTAATACAAGTAAACCCCTCATATTGGTTGATTTCACAGGAAATGTATGAGTTATATTATAAAATTATAGTAAATAAATAAAAAGTCCACTTTCCAACAATATTTATTGTATTGCTTAAGAGATTCAGTCTGCAACATGATTTATTGACAAAGTTATAGTTAGGAGTCAACCTCTAGTAGCTTTTGTTTCCACTTACGGGGCTTGTCTGAATATTTCACCGAAATTCTACGAAGTCGATTATGTGGCATAAAACCATAGTAAAAGATTTGTCCAGTTTTTTTTTATGAATTGACGTCTTTTTTTGGTTCGTGTTAATTTCAAATAAAAATTTCAACGGTGAGGTTCCTTAAATCGTTTTAATGGTTGTTGCTGAATACTTAATTACAAAAATGTTCAAGGGAAATATTTTTAAATACTGCTGTTTGCTTAAATTTTAAAAATTCTATGGCCAGTTATTAACATTTTTAACTCACAAAAATTATTTTCAAATTGTTTGTTTGAAGCAGGTATACTATGGCATTTTAACGATATAAATAAATTAAATTTTATCAAATGTTTATTATTGATGTGTATAACGACTGAGAAAGAAGAATATGCATTTTACATTTAGATCCGTAGTTTTAAAGCTAATTTTCATGATTTAGCTAGATCACGATGACCAAGTCCTAATGTAGTATTCCTGTGATATATTGGTGGATTTGGTCGGAGCATTTACAAATTGGTGTTTTTACCAAGTGGCTAGACTGGAACTGATTTACGTTGAGTCACGATGTTTGTTTCAATTCCGATAACTTATAGACCAACAAGACAAACGGCTCCACCAATCATATGGTTCAGGACATTCTATTTCATACTTTTTCAAGCTCTTATGTAGAAATCACAATTATGTAATCAATAATTTTTTAATTTGCCATGCGTTAAAATTTAGCTTAATTTTTATCGTATGTCCTTTCAAATGAGTTATCAATAGATTTGTATGAATAATGTATTATCAAATTTAGATGATACATAAATGAACATTTAAATGTAGGACAAACGGCATACAGTAAGAAAGAAACCTACAACAAAAATATTATTTATATACCTTTAAAAATATGTACGATTAACGAAGTGTATTTGAAAACAGAAAAAATAAAGTCGCAATAGTTATCGGTGAAAGGTTTTAAAAAATAAAATTTTATTAAATAAAGGATTCACTGATGGATATTTGCCCAATTTTAAATTAGTTTGAGTTGCACTTAAGAGAATACATCAAAGTTTGCTTGACGTCATAATCTAATGTGTGTACACGAATGCATAAACGTCCCAGCACTGTGTGGGAGCCGCGGGCTTCGGAGGGTTCAAGTTACGACCCCTGCGATACTGCGGTCAACCCTAGACCCTGTCCTCACCCATAAACTACTCCTTCTCTTCTAATTGGATTGTTTCATCCTTAACACTGTTTCGTAAAGTAAATAAATACATGTTTTTTCGTATGGATCCATTTAAATAAAAATACATTATACACTTATTAGAGAGAAATTACTGAGGTTTTTATTTATTTTGCTAGAAGAAATTGGAAATGTTCTTTTAGATGTTTCCTTGTTACATTTCTTTAAGTTTGCCAGCAAACCTTTCCTATAAAATATTAAAATAAAAATTTTAATTACCTATTATTTTATCTAAAACTGGTTTTTAATTACATTTATGGTAGTATTCCATAGTATTTAGTTTGAAATGTGTCTTCTACAACGTAATATTTTATGAACCAATAAAAATTACTAATTTTATTTACCTAGATGCCTACAAAAATTCTTTTTACAAACTTGAATAAAGAAATGAAATTAATTGGTGATTATAGGTATTTTAACATGTTTTTATTTCTTATTCTCAGGTTAACTACAAATAAATTATATATTGACCTTATGAAACTCTACTTCAGTCAATTTTATTGAGTTTAACCCAAAAGAGTCCACATTTTCTGTAGTTCGTGTTTGAAATTAAAATACAATAATATAGTCTCAATTCAGTTAGTTAAAAAAACTTTAAATTACCAATTTTATGAAACAAAACTATTTCAACGAATTCACTAACAGTTTGTAATGGTAAATATTAAACTACTACTAAAATTAACCATGAAAGAAAATTCCTGAAATGGAAATGGAAAATGGAAATAGGTTTATAAAGTTTAATGAATACGCTATTTGACAAATGTTGGAAATGGAAATGTATTATTGGCGAATATACTGAATTCCTTAATAGAAATGAAAATAGTCCATGATTACACGACAAACCTGTTGAAAAGGTTTTTTATTATTCATTGTTTTGTGAAGTTACAATTTACAAGTGGAAACACAAAACAAATCACTCGGTACAAATGAAGTTAATTTATTTCTCTGATTGGTTTAAGCTACATCATTTTGAATTTCCTAAGGAAAAGTAAGCTATTCATAATACCCACATCGTGAGCTATGTCCTGGACCATGATAGAAGTTCATAACTCAACTCCCGTCACGTTTTGGGGAGTAAATTCAAAGTTGTATTTATGTGTCGACACAATAACGGCCGCGATTATTGTCTGATTATTATGAAATTTCATGGAGTTGTTCCCCTTTGTAATATCTTGTATGAGTTCTTTGGGCAATGCAATTAGACTATACATTAACTACACTCTTAGGGGGGGTTTTACCCCAAAAATTAGTTTTACAATGCATTTATTTATAATTTTTGAAATAAATAAATTGAAATTTTGAAATAAATTGGTATGACTCGCTTAGTTATCGACATAATTTCAAAATATTTGGAATGTATTTTTTCTTAGTTAACAGCCTTTATATATATACCCTGTACAATAACCCTTTTAGCAGCAAACCTACATACTCAGTCCTATTTGATGACTATGATGGGAATAATGTAAACTCTATGAAATTCGCTCTACTCACGCCAGATCATCACGCGATCTTGTTTATCTATATCATAATTATGATATAGATAAACAATATCGCAGCTATTGACAAATGAATGAGACATATTTATGTCTCATTCATTTGTCAATAAAAAATTCGAATTCAATACGTAGTCCTATAATTATCTGTTTTACTAAATATTTTCATTAAATGTTGTGCGTGTCCCTTCTAAAATTAATTTTTAATGCGCTTATTCTAATTTTTTCATATTCTAATATACTACTTGATCACTTATAACTGGTTTGGGATGTTTCTTTGACATTTTAATGTAGGCCCTACTACACATGATTCCCATTATTTTCAAACAGTGATATTTAAAAATGGTATCCAGGTGTAACACCAGAATACTAATATACTCCTACATTTAACTTTTGTAAAAGGTAGTCAATTTAGTAGGTGTAACGCAGCTACTGGTAGTATACAGCACTGCCAGTAATATTTCATTGCTTGACAGTTGCGACGGTCCAAAGTTACAAAGCTCGTATGCGGTCTGACCCTACATTCGGCGTAACACAGCTAGATACTGGTAGTATACATCACTGCCAGTAATATTTCATGGCTTGATAGTTGCGACGGTCCAAAGTTACAAAGCTCGTATGCGGTCTGGTCCTACATTCGGCGTAACACAGCTAGATACTGGTAGTATACATCACTGCCAGTAATATTTAATGGCTTGACAGTTGCAATGGCCCAAAGTTACAAAGCTCGTATGCGGTCTGGCCCTACATTCGGCGTAACACAGCTACTGGTAGTATACATCACTGCCAGTAATATTTAATGGCTTGACAGTTGCAACGGCCCAAAGTTACAAAGCTCGTATGCGGTCTGGCCCTACATTCGGCGTAACACAGCTACTGGTAGTATACATCACTGCCAGTAATATTTCATGGCTTGACAGTTGCGACGGTCCAAAGTTACAAAGCTCGTATGCGGTTTGGCCCTACATTCGGCGTAACACAGCTACTGGTAGTATACAGCACTGCCGGTGATATGTCATGGCTTGACAGTTGCGACGGCCCAAAGTTACAAAGCTCGTATGCGGTTTGGCCCTACATTAGGTGTAACGCAGCTACTGGTAGTATACAGCACTGCCGGTGATATTTCATGGCTTGACAGTTGCGACGGTCCAAAGTTACAAAGCTCGTATGCGGTCTGGCCCTACATTCGGCGTAACACAGCTAGATACTGGTAGTATACATCACTGCCAGTAATATTTAATGGCTTGACAGTTGCAATGGCCCAAAGTTACAAAGCTCGTATGCGGTCTGGCCCTACATTCGGCGTAACACAGCTACTGGTAGTATACATCACTGCCAGTAATATTTAATGGCTTGACAGTTGCAACGGCCCAAAGTTACAAAGCTCGTATGCGGTTTGGCCCTACATTCGGCGTAACACAGCTACTGGTAGTATACAGCACTGCCAGTGATATTTCATGGTTTGACAGTTGCAACGACCCAAAGTAACAAAGCTCGTATGCGGTCTGACCCTACATTAGGTGTAACGCAGCTACTGGTAGTATTACAGCACTGCCAGTGATATTTCATGGCTTGACAGTTGCGACGGCCCAAAGTAACAAAGCTCGTATGCGGTCTGACCCTACATTAGGCGTAACGCAGCTACTGGTAGTATTACAGCACTGCCAGTGATATTTCATGGCTTGATAGTTGCAACGACCCAAAGTAACAAAGCTCGTATGCGGTCTGACCCTACATTAGGTGTAACGCAGCTACTGGTAGTATTACAGCACTGCCGGTGATATTTCATGGCTTGATAGTTGCGACGGCCCAAAGTTACAAAGCTCGTATGCGGTCTGGCCCTACATTAGGCGTAACGCAGCTACTGGTAGTATTACAGCACTGCCGGTGATATGTCATGGCTTGATAGTTGCGACGGTCCAAAGTTACAAAGCTCGTATGCGGTTGGCCTACATTCGGTAACACAGCTACTGGTAGTATACAGCACTGCCGGTGATATGTCATGGCTTGATAGTTGCGACGGCCCAAAGTTACAAAGCTCGTATGCGGTTTGGCCCTACATTCGGCGTAACACAGCTACTGGTAGTATACAGCACTGCCTATATTTCATGGCTTGACAGTTGCGACGGCCCAAAGTTACAAAGCTCGTATGCGGTTTGGCCCTACATTAGGTGTAACGCAGCTACTGGTAGTATTACAGCACTGCCGGTGATATGTCATGGCTTGACAGTTGCGACGGCCCAAAGTTACAAAGCTCGTATGCGGTCTGACCCTACATTCGGCGTAACACAGCTACTGGTAGTATACAGCACTGCCGGTGATATGTCATGGCTTGATAGTTGCGACGGCCCAAAGTTACAAAGCTCGTATGCGGTCTGACCCTACATTCGGCGTAACACAGCTACTGGTAGTATACAGCACTGCCGGTGATATGTCATGGCTTGACAGTTGCGACGGCCCAAAGTTACAAAGCTCGTATGCGGTTTGGCCCTACATTCGGCGTAACACAGCTACTGGTAGTATACAGCACTGCCGGTGATATGTCATGGCTTGATAGTTGCGACGGCCCAAAGTTACAAAGCTCGTATGCGGTTTGGCCCTACATTCGGCGTAACACAGCTACTGGTAGTATACAGCACTGCCGGTGATATGTCATGGCTTGACAGTTACGACGGCCCAAAGTTACAAAGCTCGTATGCGGTTTGGCCCTACATTCGGCGTAACACAGCTACTGGTAGTATACAGCACTGCCGGTGATATGTCATGGTTTGACTTTTGCGACAGTCTCTTGAATAGACTGGTTAGTCAGTCGCTTTTTATAGTCATTTTTTATATTTACTCGCTTTTATATTACAACTAACACTAGTTATTATTTACTGTAGTTACCATCGTTATATAATTACATATTATACATTTGATATATATACATACATTTGAACAACTATTGTTTATGATCCTTGGACACCTAAAACGAAAAAGTTACTTGGTCCCGGGCTTAGGTTTTGCTATGAAACCTACCATTATAGTTTCTTTCTTAAGGACAATTAATTCACTAAAAGGGGCTTTTAAGTGAATTCGGGTTTCATACGTCGTTTCTACCAAAGTTAGATTAATTTCATCGATTGAGTATACGATTTATAACATCATTATTGTTATCAATACTGTAGGTACCTATTACGATCATTATCATTTTTATAGACACACATTTGTGCATAGGTATATTTTTTTAGATTTTTTCGATCATAAAATGGTATGCGATTAGTAACATAATTATTGTTATCAATAAATCGATATCAATAAAGATAATAATAAGTAATTAATTAATATAATATTAATTTTATTTTATTTATATTTTTTGTATTTCTCACAATATAATTAGCCTGATTATGCAAGGGATAATCGATTTCATTCATTAAACGTAAAATAATGTTTAAGGTATATTCTAAATAATGTTTGTCTTAAGATTCATAGGTTCTTGACATTATTTGGGTTCCCGGAATGACTCTTACAGCTATCTATCATCGATAAGGTGATGATTGTCCTGCACCAGGTATTGGTTACGAAAACAGTTTAGACCTCAGGAGCCTCAGGAGCAAGACAGCGAGAACAAGAACAAACGGAGCTAGCATAACTTAGGTTTCTTAAGGAACTAGAAAGAAAAAATGCATTAAAAATCATGATCTTTAATCATGATCCTCCTGCGTCTAACGTGTTAGAATTAAGCTGTTAGATTAAATAGGTTATCTGGTCTGGATAGTTCTTCTAAATTTAACAAGTTAACACCTTTTATCGACGAGAATAGAATCCTAAGGGTCCAAGGACGTTTATGCTGATTGCCTAGTTAATAAGTCAAAATATCAAATGACATTACATCCAGAACAGTTCACAAAATTGTTTATTAACAGATATCACAAACTTATTGTTATTTAGAGGAAAAAACTGTTGCAAATGAATTCAGGTAAAATTACTGGATTTTCAGACGCAGAAAAGCAATAAGTAGTTGGAATGGATGCAAATTATGCGGTTTACGTCGCGCGCATCCTATTCAACCAACAATCGGAGATTTACCGAAAGCAAGAATTACTGCTTACCATTCGGCGATACAGGAATTGATTATTTTAGACCAATAACTGTTAAAGTTGGAAGAAGACATGATAAGAGGTATGGCGTGCTATTTACTCATTTCTTAGCGTTCGAGCTGTAACTAGCAACTTAACAGTAATGGCCATAAGAAGATTTATTTCAAAAAGGAGGGCACATATAGATTTCATCTCTGATAATGGAACTAATCACATAAAGAACTGAAAGAACCATTGAACTGATTCGACACTTTTGACATTGCTCCCAAACTAGCTTCTGAAGGTATAGAATGACACTTTACTCCACCCATTGTTACCGCTCACGTCAATAAGGTGATGCTTTTCCTACACCAATTCCACGTCATTGCAGGACGATAAACAAGAATATACTGTGTGTTGATTAATAATAACTTGTTAAAATAACAGTAAATCACTACATTTCCACTTAGTTCAAAAACGTAAACAAGAATATGTCATCAAAAATAATTGCAAATAAATTAATATGATTTAAAAAAAATAGTTTATATGTTTATGTGATTATGTGCTATATTAGTTATGTGGAATAGTTGGGATAATTTTCTACTAATTACAAATACAGTTGGAAGTAATAACTTCCATGAACTTAACTATATATATTTTTCCACATATTATAACTATTGTTTAATCATATGATTTCTGAAATTCTTTCTGACTAAATTATTCCTGTTTACGTTTTTGGATTAAATGGAAATATAGTGTTGATTGTTGATAATTTATTGACAATTATTTACGTTTTTACTATCTTTAATCTCATTTAAAAAGGTTTCGACGGATTAACTTAAATAGACAGAACCAATAATTTTCGTTCTAATTTTATATCTTTTCCCAATAGGACTTTAAAATTGTATTCTTAACTCATACTTTAATAAAATCTAAAAATTTTAACGCGTTTATTTCACGTAAAATCTTATACTCGGTTCGGCGGTCGGTTGTTCTCATAATTTATTTACGGCCTCAGGCTAAGCCGAGTGCCTTCTGGGAGGCGTAAATCATGGTAAGAAACAGGGCAAGGCTTTGGAGCCAACACCAAACACCTAATTTCTTAAAATACATAATTTATTTATTTTTATAAAATACACAAAATGTGTAAACAAATTTACTCGCTTATATTAAGCACAGTTAATGAAAGTCGTATAAAGTAGTTTTAAAGTTATATAGCTATTACTTAGCTTAATACTTTGCTAATTTCATTTAAGGAGAAAAAAGTCAAAATTTGAATATAAATACAAAGTAATCAATTTAATTTTGACTTTAATATAGTTGGTCTTGGAAGTTTTAAATGACGAGACTAGATTTGGATGGTACTACTCGTGGTTGAGGTTTAATAACTACAATCGATGAAATTGTATTTTAAATATTCATATACATAGATAATGCTATGGAAGAAGTTAAAATTGGAAGAAGTTCAATTAATTTAGTTTAACTTAAAATTGCATTACCGAGGAACTTCTTTTGACTAAAGATTTTAAATGTTATCAATCTGGTCTGATGATAATCTGTACAGTTAAACACAATACTAAAAACTTTTTTAACTAATACTAGATTTTTTCGGACGAGACAATGTGCTATTACAAAAATACTTTTTTTAGTTTAAACTCAAAATTTAAACATCAGAAGACCGAAAAACAATTTAATGAAACGTTACATGTATAGTCAGAACATGTAATACGGACCCTAATAGGCTTTTTTATGATGTTTACCAAGAAAATACAAATTTATTGAGGCAAATTTCTTTCAAATGTTTTATTTTTTTAATGGGGCAGATTTTTGCTCAATAAATATGTTAATAAACTGTAGTTGTCAGTCAAATATTTGTATACTGCATACTCATATTTTCAATTAAAATACAGTATTAAAACTCTTCCTCTCTAATCACATTATGTACTAATTGAGAGATTGACTAATCGTGAGGTATTTAAACTTAGTAAGACACGAATGTTATAAGTGTGTGCGTACACGTGTATTAAGTTATTATACAGAACTATTAACGACCCAATAGATAATAATTTATTATTATAGTAATATACAAGCAGTATAGATTATTTCTGAATTATTTATGATAAACCGTTTTAGTTTATGGATGCTGGAAAAATAAATTACCATTGAGTTATTAGTAAAAGCATTTTCAGTAGTTTAACCATAAATATTCAGCCATAAAACTAGGTGTAAGTTATATTCCCATCGACTACGGAGATGTCTGAGGATCGCTAATGGCCGAGAGCCTATATAGACTAAATGGACGTTTTATCCTCCTTTCTTCTGACTCCGTGTCTAGGCCCTGATGTTACCAGTATAGTGTGGTGGTGCGTAGTTACCAGTATAGTGTGGTGGTGCGTAGTTACCAGTATAGTGTGGTGGTGCGTAGTTACCAGTATAGTGTGGTGGTGCGTAGTTACCAGTATAGTGTGGTGGTGCGTAGTTACCAGTATAGTGTGGTGGTGCGTAGTTACCAGTATAGTGTGGTGGTGCGTAGTTACCAGTATAGTGTGGTGGTGCGTAGTTACCAGTATAGTGTGGTGGTGCGTAGTTACCAGTATAGTGTGGTGGTGCGTAGTTACCAGTATAGTGTGGTGGTGCGTAGTTACCAGTATAGTGTGGTGGTGCGTAGTTACCAGTATAGTGTGGTGGTGCGTAGTTACCAGTATAGTGTGGTGGTGCGTAGTTACCAGTATAGTGTGGTGGTGCGTAGTTACCAGTATAGTGTGGTGGTGCGTAGTTACCAGTATAGTGTGGTGGTGCGTAGTTACCAGTATAGTGTGGTGGTGCGTAGTTACCAGTATAGTGTGGTGGTGCGTAGTTACCAGTATAGTGTGGTGGTGCGTAGTTACCAGTATAGTGTGGTGGTGCGTAGTTACCAGTATAGTGTGGTGGTGCGTAGTTACCAGTATAGTGTGGTGGTGCGTAGTTACCAGTATAGTGTGGTGGTGCGTAGTTACCAGTATAGTGTGGTGGTGCGTAGTTACCAGTATAGTGTGGTGGTGCGTAGTTACCAGTATAGTGTGGTGGTGCGTAGTTACCAGTATAGTGTGGTGGTGCGTAGTTACCAGTATAGTGTGGTGGTGCGTAGTTACCAGTATAGTGTGGTGGTGCGTAGTTACCAGTATAGTGTGGTGGTGCGTAGTTACCAGTATAGTGTGGTGGTGCGTAGTTACCAGTACAGTGTGGTGGTGCGTAGTTACCAGTACAGTGTGGTGGTGCGTAGTTACCAGTACAGTGTGGTGGTGCGTAGTTACCAGTACAGTGTGGTGGTGCGTAGTTACCAGTACAGTGTGGTGGTGCGTAGTTACCAGTATAGTGTGGTGGTGCGTAGTTACCAGTATAGTGTGGTGGTGCGTAGTTACCAGCATAGTGTGGTGGTGCGTAGTTACCAGCATAGTGTGGTGGTGCGTAGTTACCAGTATAGTGCGGTGGTGCGTAGTTACCAGTATAGTGCGGTGGTGCGTAGTTACCAGTATAGTGTGGTGGTGCGTAGTTACCAGTATAGTGTGGTGGTGCGTAGTTACCAGTACAGTGTGGTGGTGCGTAGTTACCAGTATAGTGTGGTGGTGCGTAGTTACCATGTGCGAATGATTTTTTTATTTTTGTTGTTGTTTGATTTTATTATAAAATAATAATTACAAATTCATACCTAATTTTAATTTACGAGGGTAAACTATTAAGGTAAACATTAGTTTTTTTAATATATGTGTTTATCGATATTTTTACTTTTCAAATTTTAAAGCAATGAGTTAACATTTGGTTTATTATTATTTTGCATAGTATTTTTACATTATTTTGAAATAACAAATTGTAATTACTTTTCAAAAGTCAGTACTTCATGGAAAAAAGCTGTATCATTTCGTGTTCAGTTTTTATATATTTCTTTCGGTTGAGTTTTAAAGGCATAGACATGACACCATAATAATACAAAATTTAACACAATTAAAAAATACTTTGAAATAATATGAATGTTAAAATATATGAATCAATTATGCTACATATTTATCAGTTCGTTTATATTTTATTTGCATTTATTATGATTTATTATTTACATATTTATTTATTAAAGTAATTAATATACTACAGAAAAAGTTTAGTATATTAAATTGTGAGTAATTTTGAACTAATTCATAAAATTTTAAGTTCAAAAGAACTACCAATGAAAAGTGCAGAAAAATATTTTTGGGGTAATCCCCCCAACTAGGTACCTGTTACTATCGACCCACAAACACATCGGAGTAAATGTTGGAATACACATCTCTGCCAAATTTGGCTTCGATTGGCCCATTTTTTACAAGAATTATCGTGTTTACTGACACATACTAACAACATACGACATACACACATACACATACGACAAGAAAAAATTGTGTCATACAAGCAAGAAATTATTCAGTTGTGAGGTCAGATACTTCGATTTGAACCCATTTAGTACATATGCATATACATACATATACTTTAAATAGGCATATGTAGACTTTAAATTGTTTCATGAATTGCATATTGGCCATTTTGACTGTGAAAGGTCCGCCGTAATCCCGCCATAATCCAGACCTGTTGACGAATAAGGGTATTGTAAAGTTGAGGCCCGGCGTGGAGATGCTGAATATGAAAATGTTCAATGGGTATATATAAATAGTCATATTGTGATTTTTGGGAAGTAAAATTGGGCATTTGGCACTAAACGAGAGGCTAGTGTAATTTATTTGTCCTCCTACACGGATTAGACCATGATCATGAATATACGGATTTAGACTTGAAAAGCGTACACTGCAATACTTCTTGTGTGTGATTTATGTAATTTCTTGGGAGAACGCTACCTTCTACATGCAGGAGAAAATTTTCAATCGTTTGTCTCCAAGCTCTATGGTGGTGATGAAACCTGTGAGATGATCATCTGATCTGCAGTTGTGAATGAAGCGCAAAACTAACGCTAAGCCCTACGAAGTTAAGCCCAAGAGGAGTAGTTAAATACTGGCAATTTCTCAGCTGTATTAATCGTCAGTACTGGCAACGGAGTTGATTTTTTTTATAGTAGAGTTGAGAGGAAGAGAATTGAATTGCAGTTCAGGCCAATCATTTGAGAATGAGCGCAACCAAGCAGGGCCATTCCACCATAACGAATGATCCCTTCTGAAAGTATTAGACCTCTGAATGCACAGACTGCAGCATTATCAGTACAAGATACATGTCTTCACGATGCAATGGAAGTTAACTCTTGAGTTTTAAGTGACTCAGCTTACAACTGACTTGTCTTTAACTGATAGGAAGTTGTATGTAACCAAGTTATGACGTAACGAAGCCGTAGAATCACACCAGAAATATATATTTTCATCAAATATTATTTCGGATATTAGGTTTTGGAAGTAAGCAACAAGTTCGCTAATAAATGAGCTGCACAAAGTTCAAGTGTTTTTCAAGAGTTACTCTTTTTAGAGGAGCAACTTTACTTTTAGTTATGATGAAGTTAACATTCACGTCTTGATCGTCTGACTAGTTACGGAAAAAGAGGACCGCTGAATAGCCTGATTCTGAAGCTGAATGGTGCCTGAAGCGGGAAAGTGTAATGAGCGAGGGTTGGAGATGTCTGTAGTAATACTTTGGACGTCAGAAAGTATGAGCTGCCATTGAAGAGTCATGTCAAGAATAAGTGGTTGGTCCTAGTTGTTATACCTTGTGTTCATAAGAGTTGCATGAAACGTTTAAACAATAAAATGAAAGAAACCCACAAGGATCGTAAAGTATTGATATAGTGCTCAGAACTGATCGTCTAATTACAGATACATTAGTAAGAAATCGAAAATTATAAGAGAAGGCATCAGCATAAGAAGACCATCGAAGGCCAAGTTCACTAATTTGTGGAGTTTGAGATTATTTCAGAAATTAAGGGATCTCCAGATAATTTTCAGGTAAGCTACGAAGCAGTTGAGGAGAGTTTGATATCCATTTTTGGAGTTCAAAGCCACCTCTTTGCAGTAAAGAAATAAGTTGTGCTTTCAATTGAAGGTTTACAGGTTCTGAGTTAGCTCCAGTTATGATATCATCCACATAGGTTTGATTCGTTAAAACATTTGCAGTGTCAGGGAAATTGTGACCTTCATCTGACGCGAGCTGATAAAAAGTACGAATACACAGTATGGAGAACTATTTACACGGTAAGTGAAAGTGTTAAATTCAAAGATTGACAATTGATGATTGGGTTGTCTCGCCACAGAATCAATCACAACCTGCGAAAATCAGGGTAAATCAGTATTTGACGGTACATTTGCTTGATGTCGCAACGAAAAAAATGGAGTATGTTGAATTTTAATGTTAGGACTCTCTGCAAACCATTTGAGCAACTTAGTATACTAACTGTTACTTCATTGTATATTTTGCATTGTTTATTGTATATTCAAACTATCATCCATGTTTTCCAAAGAAATGATTTGGTACGTAATCACTTCACTAGACTGCATATTAACCAGCGTCCAAATCAATCCAATTGTCAGACAACTATTAACAGTTTGTGAATTTAGCAAAATATTGTATTTTTATTAATTATATAGCATACTATATGATACATTGTAATTAAAATATATTGACGTAATTAGTTTTAAAATTAGCATTAGGAACGTGTTCAGTTATTGTTGAGCTTATGAGGCTAAGGGTTTTAATAAGTACATGATAGATTTTAGAGGGCAATAGGCCTATTTTTCTATTTTAGGATTGTAAGTTTTGACGTGGTTACACTACTACATGTTTTTTGATGAATAAATGAATTTGATTTGATTTGAATTAGCTGCAACAATTAATTGTGGCCCTCGGCCAGCCAAAACTAAGCGAGGTGGCAAAGATAGTAGTACTCGAACATACCTAATGTAGGTAATATTGGTAAAAGAACTGTCTCCTTTTTAAGACAGATTTTGAGGCAGATTACTGTTTGGATTTTATTGTATAAAGATTTAAATTTGACTAAAATAAAACTTTTTATCCTTCATAGTTTTTAAACCGACAAATATTTTGTAGGTTATTTTAATTAAAAGAATAGTTGGCTGCCAATTTTAAATTAAACATACTGATATTTCTTTTTAAATTGCGGTTTTACAATCGACATACAGCTGAAAATTTTCAAAACAATCGATTTAAAAATGACAAACATATCATATAAAAAATTACGGATACCTTGGTAGGATTGCATTTTATGACATAACCCACAGGCGCCTTTTTGCCTAATTTGACCTAATAAACAATATTATGGAGTTTGGTGACAGACCCCCTTTATTTTTTATAAGTATTGCCTGTAAATTAATTGTTATCGGATTTAGATTTATACGTAAGCAAATGTCTTCTTAAAAGATTTAAGTGATATAATTCACATTGGACTTAAGTTTGTTTTAAATCAAAGGCTACAAAACAAGGCAACACTTTGTGAGACAAAACCTGTCCCACTAAACACCATCCTACAAATTTGAATAATGTTCTTTAATAACCTAATTGAGGAATAATGTCTTGCAGAAAGTTGGTTTGAAATCAAATGCTACAAAACAAGACAACACTTTTTGTAAGACGTTAAACCTGTCCCACTAAACACCATCCTACAAATTTGAATAATGTTCTTTAATAACCTAATTGAGGAATAATGTCTTGCATGTTTTAACCAATAAATGGCTTTAGGTAACAGAAATATTGCATGATACTATTGTTAACAAGATCAGGTTACCAGCCTTGACATTTTTTCTATGACCAACACAAAATGACTAAAAAACAAAATTAAATTAAATAAACATGTTAAAACTAAAAGAATGCCTACTTATCTTTAAATATAGGTGAAGGCTTCTTATAAAAAAGTGCCACCATATTTTTCTTCTATAAGAGTATTATTTTTCTGCTGAAAAGGCTTTCTACATAAAAATGTTATTAATACCAGATATTTTTATATGAACGTAAAATTTTGTATGGATATTGCAAATAGTTACAAAATTAGTTGTTTCCATGGTAATAATGTTTATTCCAATAGCAGCTGTAGAATAATAATCTAGTATTAAAATTTTAATTAGTGTAGAGTTGAATAATTTAGGAGATTGGTACAAGAATCTCACGCCGTCACTTAGAGCTTCACTTTGTCAAAATTATATCCCATTCTAAAAACTAGACAACATTCCATTGAAGCTTCATGATCTTACATTGAATTAGAAACTTTGCCTTAAATATGGATTTAAAAATAGATTAAATTTTACCGTTACTGTTCCCACACTAAAGTTTAAAGCACATTTTACTGCCCATTTTATTATATTCCATAGCGGTAATAGCTGATTTAAATATATTGGTATGACGTAATGTTTGTTCAGCATTATAATCACGAAGCAGACATTTCCATCGTGCAAAGTGCATGCACAATGTTTGACCTATTATGTGTCTGAATACATACACCGTCACCATCAAGGGATACTCGCAGGACTTCGCGTCTCAGAGATTGTTTTACGTTAATCTGTTATTATTTATATGTAATACAGCGGTGTTAACAATTATAAAATCTCATGCATTTCTTTTAATTAAGTGGCCACCATTGATAGTAATTATTTTCCTACGAACAGTCAAATTTCGCACTATTGGCAGAACGTAAAAGCAATACATATCCTGGGGTGAATATGTAACCGGTCAATCACATGCACGGAATACTCAAAATCTATATGAAACTAATCAATAACATTCGCCGAGCGCTCAGTCAGCTGATAACTGAAAAATCTTGTGTGTAATACGAGTGCAAACTGTCATGGCCCTCAATGTTATGCACGGAGGTTCATACGAACCTTTCGTGCGATATGACATCATTTGTACTCTTAGCACACCAATAGCGTCTCACAGAAATAGCTATTGTTTTGTCGTTATCAATTCACTATACTGATCGTATAAACGCGAGTTTGTATGACAATCTCTCTGAATTTATATTTGGCTGTGTTTTTGGGGTTTTAAGACAGTATTATTTTTGGACGCCATTGTAAACGGCTTTCGATAGTAACACAGAAATACTTTAGTCCCTTCCTTTAAAACCTACCGACACCTGAGATTTATTTAAAAATGGACGTGGAATACATCTGACTCACCCCACAGCTTTGAGTTAGGCTGAGAACTAACTGTCCTAACTAACAGCCCTTGAGGAAAAAAGAAACTGTGTCGATGCACCAACTGGATTAACGTATTCCGTAGTTATTACCACCTCCTTTTAGATAGATTATATTTATGAGGCGTATGTTACAGATGGAGGTTGGGACCTAGGCAATAGGCCAAGGAAACTGTGTCTCTGCACCAACTGGATTAGCGTATTCCGTAGTTATTACCACCTCCTATTAGATAGATTATATTTATGAGGCGTATATTACAGATGGAGGTTGGGACCTAGGCAATAGGCCAAGGAAACTGTGTCTCTGCACCAACTGGATTAGCGTATTCCGTAGTTATTACCACCTCCTTTTAAAAAGATTATATTTATGAGGCGTATGTTACAGATGGAGGTTGGGACCTAGGCAATAGGCATAGACCAAGAAGGAGTTAGCCAGTGTCGGCGAGCAGTTCCTGTTCTGCCAGAGACTGCGCATGCGCACAACAAGCAAATGCCCTTCGTACATTTGACTTTGGGGCGTCACTTCGTGGAATAAACACAAATGCGAGAAACTGGAAATACCGTAAAGAAGTGTAAATAAAAAGCCCAAGACTTCCTTGTTTAGTGTAGTGAGATTGTGTTTATAAAGGACTTCTCTCACAGAGGTGAGAAAACTCCTTTCCAACTTAAGTTACTTAAGTACAAAAAGTACAACTGTTATGAAAACTAAGCCTACTTTCCCATTTCTTATACTTTGACCATCATTATATCCCATGCACTGTAATGATAATTATCATGTTTTACTTAACTAATGAATTCTTTACTTCTTAATTTAACCCTCATTTCTCCAGCTATACATATAAAGTAGCATAATAGTTAACGGTTAATTTCTCACATATCCAGATGTGTATTTTATTAAATCAATAAAATATAATGTGCACCTAATAATGATAATTTTTATTAATAATTTTAAATTAATTATTTTATAAATATACAGATAAAAATAAAAGCGTTTTTTATAGAAACATACTGCATAAAAAAAAAAAATAATATGAAAAAAATATAGAAAATAAAAAAAAAAAAATGTACTTATAAAAATATGTAAAATAATTATATAAAATAAAAAAATAAAAACCAAAAAAAAAAAAAAATAAAATATGCCTATTTTATATGTATAAAAATGAAATAAAATAAAAACGTAAAAATATTATAATCATAAAATAAGACATAACACATTATATAGTATTAAAATTAAAAATTATTGTCTTATGTTCAACTAATTGTTACTATTCCAAATTAATAAATTCGAATGAAAAAAATATATATAGATATCTAAGACATAAAACACCTTGGGTATACTGTGTTATAGTTAAAAATAATTATTGTCAACTATTACCAATTGGTTACTGCAAATTAAAAAATAGAAATATCTTTACATGTATCAACGTAGAACTATGTTTAAAATGGTTCTGCACTAAATAAAAACGTTAAGAATAATATTAAAATTTAAATTATGCTACAGGGAAATATTTAATTAATACACATAAATAATTAGTTAATATTAATTAATTAATACACGTATATAAAATCAGTATTGAAGAAAGGTGTATTTGGCATTTGGTACTACAAACTATATCCGGGTCCGGTCCGGTCTGGTCTATAGTCCGGGTCTAGGTTTTATTATTACAACAACGATTTTAGCTCTATTTTCTAATAGATTATAAATAAATTTGCCGAAGCGGAAAAAAGAAACGTATGGGTTTGTAATTGCAGTCTGTACTCTAATTAATTAAATATACGTGATCGTACAACCCCAAGCAACGCTCTTGGTCTAAGCTGTTTGAATATACGCTAAGTGGTGTGAGCTGCACAACCCTTTTATAAGAGCTAAGCCGCACTTATCTCTAGTCTCTTCCCCACAATCAACATCGTAGGAGTTAACGTAAGAAATATTAGACTTAGAACTGCTATGGTAGAAATGTAGCTTATACATTGAATTTATTTATTACTATTATCTATTACAATGATTATTTAGTAATTAATTTATGAAATTAATTTAAAATAAGTGAAAACACGGATAAATCTGAGCCTAGTTACAACACTGATGGTGAAGAGAGATATACGCTAAACAAGAGCAATGAATATTTTTTTAATTAGTAACAATATTGTCATATTGTCATCAAAATATCAAAGATGTAGATGTTTTTATTTTACAGAAAAAACGTATGAGTTTCGAGTTTGTCACTCCGCGTAGGGTGTAGACGATTCATGCATTTGAAAGAGGCATATTCGATAATAAAATTCAAAGGCTACACAATATGTTAAGCTCGTGTTAAGTGTTAAGCTAATTCATCGTTCAAATAACTAAACTATACTTTTTTGAGCAATTAATGAGCAGTCATCGTAGTGCATTACATTCTTGGACACCTTTGATTTTGAACTAATACGTTAAAACAATCTTCATACGTGAATTTCATATCTAAACCCCATTTGGATGGTTCAAATAGTCTTGAACTTCAACTTGATTGATTAAATCGTGTGTTTAGAATCTGAGAATTTTACAATTAATAAACCGTCCCTGGCTCAGATCTTGCCACGACGTCAACGGTATTTCCCATAGGAAATTAACTAAATCATTTAGGATGAATTATAGCTATCCAAACTGCTGGGTAAATATTTTTCCGAGACTTTCATGCAGTTGTTAAGTTGATTGAGAAACATTTAGCACGATGAAAAAAATAAAGTACAATAGCTATGGACATAAAATTTCCTTGAACGAAATCTGCTCCAGGAAACTTTTCGGTTTTAATCAAAAAAGTATTAGCTTTCTAGTTTTCACTTTATCTTTTCTCTGGGGTCGTTAATTTCTTTTGCGTCTCTATAAAGAGAAATAAACAAATCAAAATTTGTTTGTAAAGCATTATGTAAATGTCAGCTTTATTTTAGTTGCATCTTAACAATAAAATATTTTCCACCATTACATACGTGGGTAAATTAGCATATAAATATGTATTTACATCAATGTATATAATAAAAAATAATATTATTACTAAATATGTGAGTGTCTATTTTTTCTGATTAAAATTACGTGGTCAATAAACGATATTTACTTATTTTTAGGTTGGCTCTAATGAGCTTTAATATTGAAAAGCGAATCTTTATCAATAACCATAGAGATTTAATTAATTACTCATAAACACTGTTGTGGTCCTTATAAAATAACAGTACAGTCTGGTATTTGAACCATCAGTGAAAAACAAACGAATAAAAACGTATGATTTTAAATTTTTGTAACGATTTAAAAAAGTAGGATTTAAAAACGATCAAAAAAAATAATAATAATATATGAAAGTTAAAACATTTAAACATGAGAATTATTTGCCTATTCTCCATAAGATTAAAATGGGAAAAAGTGAGTAGGTTTGCTGCTGTGAGGAACACTGAAAGTAGCCATTTATACCATCAAAAATTTTATTTTTAACATTTATACCAACTTTCATCAACATCTGTCCATAAATATAAGAGTTTGCCTAATCTCCATATGATTAACATGGGAAAAGAGTATGCAGGTTTGCTGCCATGATAAACACATAAACTATAATTTTTTAGCACAAATGTATGGATATCAACCACATGAAGCTAAATATCAAGTTTCATCCAAAATATTAGATAATAAGTGAAAAATTAATTTTTTTTAATCCTCCATAAGATTAACATTGGAGCCTCAAAAATACAACGTACTGTGTTTAGATTTTTTATATCTCGGTAACCGTTGGAGATAGAGAAAAACTTTAAGGAGCTTAATTGTGCAGTTTTTTAAGCTGATTCCAATGGTGAAATATAAAATTAGAAATTTTTAAAATTACATGTGAAAAACGCAAAAAACCCCATTTTGGGGTACAAAACCCCCCCAAACTACCCGTTCCCATTGACCGATATGTCTGGTTTACGAACTCGTCCGAGCATTTGTAGGAATACACGTTCTACCAAATTTGGTCTCGATAGATTTTTTACGAGAGTTATCGTGTTCACAGACATTTATATTTTAATATATTTTCAATATAATATGAATAAAAAATTTTAACGTATTGTTTTTTTTAGGGCATAAAAAAAAAATAACATGGAAGTTAATTTTATGAGACATACGTAATATTTTTATAATGTAAAAGTAATTTTAAAAAGATCACAAAAGTAATGATATATAAAAAGTTAAAACATTTTTAAATTTTTGTAACGATTTAAAAAAGTTGGATTTAAAAACGATCACAAAAATAATGATATATAAAAAGTTAAAACATTTTTAAAATTATCATTGGTGTTGTCAATATAATTTGTACCAAAAAATAACTATCTTTAATGTAGGCTAGAATTTGTAGCACGATTAAATTATTATTCAACAAAAATCATTCATTATTATTATTAAAGTTAAAACTTTAGTATAAAGAGAAAAACTATCGTTTTTAAGGATCTCAATATTTTTATGATTTTTAAAAGAATAATAATATGAGATTTTTCGTTTGAACTATACCATGGTTTAAGCATTTTAAATAATGTCACAGTTAAGCTGAAGAGCTAAACATTTTAGCCGTGCCAGAAACAGAGCAGCACTGGGTGGAAACCGTTAGGCTACGTTTTCGGTAATGTTTATTGGCTTGGCTAAATTACAGTCATATTATATTATTTATGTTTAAATTTGGATTGTTTTTACATTGGTTATTTTGCCATGTAATCTTCCAATTTTGCAATAAAGAACATATTTTGCGTTTGCCCTATTTTTCCTTAGTACAAAACCGTATAAAATGGAAGTGTTGTATGGGAAATACGTTTTATTAAATATGTAACGTTATATAAAACACATTTTTTAATGTTTTTAAAGTATCGTTTTTCAATATGCCGAAGGTTAGGGAGCTGAAATATTTCCAGAATATTTTTAGAACCTACTTTGTAAACTGTGTAAAAGGTTCGGTGCATGAATGGGCACGTAATATAAAATTAAACGTTGAAACCTCTTCATGGGACACTGTATACAATTAGTAATTGAGACATAATTTTATGGTTTTGGGTGACTATACGAGCCATATTTTTAGGAATATTTTTCTGTAAATTTAAATTTATAAGACTACTGTTTTCTAAACAAAACAATATTCTTAAGGCCCCCTTTGAACTATTTCATTTTTTGGAAATATTTAAAGATAAATCATAATAAATATTGATAGAAAATACATTAGTACAATAACTTCATAACATAACTTACATAATATGTACAATTATTTAGGTAATACTTTTCACCTGGAAAAAAAATTTCAGGGTTGCTAGAAAGGTTACTGTGAACAAATATAGGAATTTCACGAGAGAAAATATTATACTCACCGCGAAGTTGATTCAAACTTTACGATGAATTTTTAAAACGCAATATCGTATGACTGATGGGGTTTTGCATATTCCTCCATTTGCGGATGTCCTTACAGTTTTTGGCTATTTCTCTGTAAATATAACATTCAGTAATAATGCTGTTTTCCAGTCCACTTACAAGAAATCCTTATCCATTACTTTCATTCAATTAAAAATATTTTTTTCACAATTACACATAAACCTAATTGAATACTCATTCAAGCTTATAACTTAGTTATACTGAAGTATTATCCTTTAGGATTATTATAATTAATTTTCCTTTAAAAATAATACAAGTGTTTGTAGTTTTTGTTTTGTTGGAATTTTGGATTCGCTTTATAATAATACGAATGAATACCGGTATTACATTTTTAAGACATACTATTTGTTAGAGATGGTGGACTTATTTTATTTAGATTGTTATTGCGGATGTTTTCTATAGTGAATAGTAAACATAAGGTCTCACGATGTGTCTGGAATCTGTAGAACATGACAAGAAAGTACAATATAGTACTCTTTAAAGTATTCTTGGGTATGCCACCATATGACAATCGGTAGGAAACACTGACTAGTTTATAACAAAACCCAAAGCCTTCATTGTTACTTTTAGTTAATTGCTGAAACAGCGACCTGACCAAGTAGGTTTCTTAAGCCAAGTATAAATGAGAAATCTAACTCTAAGTGATCTGCAGTTTAACGTGGTATTAAATAGTGCGGATTGAATACCAAATACCCCCGTCGCAGCAGACCTGCGTACTCAGCGAATTTCCAAATCAATAATATAATAATAATAATATATGACAAGTTTGGTCAAAATCTGTCGATAAACATGAGAATTTTTGCGCATATATATATTCATATATACGCACGTTAAAACTCATAGTGTTTGTTAACATTTTTAATACCGATTTGATACAAAGGTGTACCTAATCCAGAAGTTTTAAATATATGGTGGATAAATACAAATAAATCATATATACAATTACCTGGTGCTAGGAAGTAACAAGCAGATATTATCGTAAATGCTGTATAACACTGTAAAATGTATATTACATGCCGATACGAAATATTTTAAATTTAAAGTGGGTAAGATGAAAAATTACCTGTGCTTTCAAAAGAAAAAATATAACTAGTTTAACAAAGGGTAACTTTATTTCTCACATTTAGTTGAAGTAATTAAAATAAAGATCTTATTAAGTAATTTTTTGAATTTATTGAGTTTCATTTAACGATAAAACTGCATATTTTGCAATATAGGCCATTGTAAATCTCTTTTTACGGATAAAACTGGTTTGGTAACGATAAGGACTTTGCCACAAGCACCCACTAAGGGGTGTGATATTGTGGTTTTAACGAATACATGAGATGCATACTTGAGGGAACGGCAGCCACAACTCCGCAGCCAGCCCGGCAACTTGGCCTACAGCACATTACCACTACCAGCCGTAAGTTGGTAGTGAAAGTATATCCGGTTCAGTAATATACATTGATAATCTTTGTCACTACACCGTTACTATAAATTATTTCCCAGTAGGCCTATAGGTCTTGGGATATACAAAATATACGGTATCAGTGGACTGACACATACTTTCTCCCTTCTTAAGTAAATTTTAAAACAATAATCTATAGTAAAGCTATCATAATCTTAAAGAATTATCTAAATAACAGTTAATAATTTATTGTTTCAAAACTAAACATCCAATTTCTAAAAATAACATCGAGAGAAGCAAAGTTTATTTTATTGTCAGAATTATTTGGGGCAACCCCACCCCCCTGTGATATCACGCTTTTTGAGTAGGTTTTGTTGGGTGATGTGACCTTACGCTGCATACCAAGTTTAAAGGAAAATTCTGGGAAATAAGGCAGCAGATACTGATATTTTAATATTCTCCATAAGAATGACATTGCTCTCAAACAAGGTACTGCGTTACCATGGGCAGTAAATTAACTTTTCTCTAGAACCGTTAAGCGTAGACAAATAATTCAAGTTAACAATTGGTTTAGTTTTTTATGCTGCTTTCAATGGTTTTAGTCAAATTATACTTTGTCTTTATTGGTTTCGCAGAATTTTTTACTTTTAAAAGGCATAACTTTAAAACCCCTATAATTTAAGAAATGCGCATTTTAAAATCTCATTAATAAATCAAGTACTATAAATAATAACATTTCCATCAACAAAGTTAGAGCTATTTAAAAAACATTTTACGAGCTTTTTGCGTTTTAAGGGTAAAATACCAATAAAATAAAAAGGTTGTCCGAAATACCGTGGATTGTAACCTAAATACCGAATTTTTTTGAAAATCGGACCAATGACCTTTTCACTAGACCTCTGCACACACCCCTCCCACTCGCACACACACACACACACACACACACACACACACACACACACACACACACACACACACACACACACACACACACACACACACACACACACACACACACACACACACACACACACACACACACACACACACACACACACACACACACACACACGTGAAACGCCACTCTTTTTGATGGAAAAGAGATACAAGTATATTCATAAATAGATGCTGCTGTTTGGTGACCTTTTAAAACACTGCTTAACATGTGCTGCTATCTGCCTGGTACTTAGTCACCGGTGTCTGGGGACACAAGTCATCTACACCTTTCTGGCCCCCTTATTTTGATATGAATATGTCTTGGCTTTGGAGTTGGGGGTGTTAGCGATTTAAATGACCAAAATTCTTAACATAAGAACAGCATTTTAGATGAACTGAAAACATTCCCTTTAAACGTATCCATGATCTAACCTATTTCCTACAGGGAAGGAAATACAAGCATTTTCCATTGTTACAGCCACATAGAATATTAATATACTCCCATTTCTTTATAACTTACAAAGAAAACGAATTTTGATTATTACATTGCCTTTGTAATTTTAAATCGGAATAGACTAATGAACGTGACCCAGTTGGATTGGCTGAAGGACGCGGCACGGCGCGACGGCCGCGCCTCGTTGGTAACCCACGCGGCATGCTAGGACTGCCAAGTGGAGATTAGCTGATACAATTTAACTTTCACGTAGCGAGGATGAACTATCTTATGGAGTTTACTCAAGTCATAAGCATGCTGTTACAACAGTCTGAAGGACTTGGCTCAATAATATTCAATCCGACGTGTTTAGATAGGAATTTTCCACAAATTAGAGTTCTTTTGGTAGTCAATTGAGAATATTGTGGATTGAAAAAAATAATTTAAAAGTCTGGATAAATTTTAATATATATATATTTATATTTGAAAAATCATAAATGTCCAGTTTTATAAAATGAAATTTACCATACCAACTTTAAATTTCAACTATTTTCTATTCTAAACTGTTTTTGGTTACAACGAATGAATTTAGCTTGTAGAGTAATAAAAAATCAGTCCCCAAATAAAGTCTACTAAACAAAAATTTCCCCATAAAAAATTTATTTTAAATAAATATATTATTATATTGAAATAATTCAATCAAGTACCCTTAGAAAAATTTTTATTCCTTCATAAGGGTACTTTTATTCATCATCATCATTATTATTTTTATTATTTTTTTTAATTCATTATAAGGGTACTTGGTTAAATTATTTCAATATAATAATATTAGTAGCCCTACTTGATGAAATAAACAGTAAAATAAATAAATATAATTTGTGTCACTATTAAAAAAGATGATGGTGTTCCCTTATAACATCTTGACGATCCAATTTACGCATCTTTTGTATAAAATTTGGCTTATAAAAATGGAGAAAATATCTTTTAAACGTCACTAAAATACAATAGTATTGTATTGGGAGAGAGAAATTGAATATATATTTTTGTAAGGATGGATCCTTACAAAAATAAGAGATTAAATTTATTTTGCATACATTGTTGAAATAATACAAATTGGTAATTCTATAAATAAAATGCAGATAATAAATGTCAGTAAGTAATAAGACGTAACTTTTATTTCATGTATACCAAAGAGTTATTTATGTAAGTTTCTTTTAAAGGCGAAAAGGATGTGTCAATTCACTAATACAATAATCGTTAGTTTATAGCGATTAAAACCTTTCAGTTAAACTAAGAATGTAAGCCGTAACCAGTCGTACATAAAAAAATATATACATAGAAAAAATAAATGCACATAGGAGTACATACGAAAAATATTCACGCTAACATTATATTTTTAGGCTTAAACCGTTAACGCAACGACTAAACAGCTGACTTCAACTTTGACAATAGACATCTTGACTGTTATCGTTGGTTTACGTTGATGACTATATATTGGGAAATTATTGAATGAATGTAATAGTATATCTAATTTGACAAAATAAAAATTAACGGGCCGAACAAATAATATTTAATCTATTCTTGATTTTATAGTTAGAACATTTTCAATTTTTTAGCATATTAAAGTTTTTAGCCTTTTGTTGTTTTTAACGCTGTCATGTTATCACGGGCATACAATATTCATATTTATAAAAAAGGTAACCTTTACAAAATACAGTTTGTTTTTGTAGCAATTATTATCTAATCATACGATTAGGTACAAACAAGGAATAATTAAATAGTCTACACCACAAGTTTATATAAAAAACAATAAAATACGGATACTCCTAAATCTTAAAAGATAGTACAAGGACACAATTTAAATCCGATAGCACTGCTAGAAATATGACTAACAACCAGTAACAATAATCTTTAATAGTAATCGTGTGAAACACTGATCTAGCCACTGACACAACAATCAAATGAACTACCTTATTGGTCAAACTACTTTTTATAGATTAAAAAACGTGCATATATATTTGCATGCAAGCGAGAAAAAAACTTAATTTTACGTCCTTTGTAAAACACCATCCATTCTAACAAGTTTAGAAGCAAAGACAAAGGCCTGTCCCTGCTATAATCGAATCTGGCACTTTGTCGTAACCTTTGTTTTTGTTACATTAACAAAGGATACGCGAGAGCACATTATTTAGCGTAACGCATTTTACGAAATTTATGATCAAAAGTATTAAAGGTAAATATATATATATATATATATATATATATATTATATAATAATATTAAAACAAATAGTATAGTTCTATAATGTTAGATAAAACAAAGTCACCACTGTTAGAGATAAAATAGAAGTATAAATAAATGATAAACAGTTACGAGGTCAATAAATGGTTTTACTGTCTGAATAACTTCCAGAAAATAAATTGGATGTGTTTTAGTGTTTTAATTTACATTTTTATCCCAGGCAATTTTTACAAGTCCTCTCAGTTATGACCCCACGAAAAGGGTTCTTAATGATAACTGCACACTGGATCTATATGTTTTGACACTAGTGTTGAGAGATCATTAACATACGTAACAAATATTATTATGTAAATCTTTATAAAATACATCTTTAAAAATTAAGACTTATTTTTTACTATAACTTATATAAAAATTAAGTAATGCATTTTAGTCATTAATTCCCCCCCAAATATTTTAATAAAAATTAAAAAAACAACAAAAAATATCTAAAATATAAAATCTAGCTTGATATACATTCAATTTGCTCTTCATTTTCATCTAAAATGTATATATTTTATAATATTTAAGTACGTTTTGCATTGATATCATTTAGGTAAACTCGGTGTGGGAAGGAGTAACCGGAAGGAGTGACTGGTGACGTGAGATCACGAGCGGTTAGTTACGTCCCCACTCCTGCATCACGTGTCAGTGGTTAGCAGGGCCTCGGCCCACCAGGTCCTGGGTCTTGGGATCAAATCCCACCACCCAGATACAAACAGGTAAATAGGTCAATCCAAGACCCGGTTCTTGGCAGTAGCCCCGGATTTTCTGGTAAAATAAGATAGGATCTAAAACCTTATAATCACAAGTATCTGGCAGTATTTACAATAGTATTTATTGGGATTGATTTACAGGGTTATCATAGAAGAATGGTGCGTTTTCGAACATGGTTTAGAGAAAAACCAAATTACGTACAGTTAATGTTTTTTATTCATCTATTTTGTCGACTCAAACAGTTTTTTACATGATTAATAAATTTCAATATGTGCGCCCTTAGTCGCTCGACAAATGTCCAAACGTTAATCAATTAATTTCTCTCCAAACATTCGCTAACATTTCTTCGGTTATGGTTGTCATTGCTTCATTAATCCTGTTTTTTGAAGTAGTTCAGGTCGCGAATTTTTCGTGAATAAACAATGTTTCTGATGTAACCTCACAAGAAAAAATCACAAGGTGTCAGATCTGGACTCCTTGGAGGCCACAGCATAGGTCCTTGCCAGCCTATCCATCGATCTCCAAATTTTTCGTTCAAAGCGTCCGTCACCAATGCACTGAAGTGGGGGCGGGAGCACCATCTTGTTGGAAATTAAATTGATGAATGTTTTCGAGTTCATCTAGCTGAGGAAAGCAATATTTTGATTAACATGTTGAGATATACAACTCCATATTAATTAATTGTTCTTTTAGCAAAGAAGAAAGGCCCTATTATGCGATTTTTCATCACACCACACCAAACATTAACTAACTTTAGGCGAATCACGTTTTTTCTCAACAATTGCGTGTGGGTTTTCAGAGCCCTACATTCGTGAATTGTGTCTATTAATCCATGACATGGAAAGTAGCTTCGGCTGTAAAAATTATATCATCTAAAAATAATTTGTTTTCACTTATTCTGTCCAACATTTTAACAGCAAAATTGTATTGGTTTACACTTACATTGTGTTTCAATTCCTGCAGTATCTGGATTTTATTAGGTTTTATAAGGCTGATAAACAAACTTTTGGGTTGAAGGCTTTCAGAGATACTAACATACCATTCAGAAATTTCCCTACAATCTTCTTATGAATTACTGAAACCGCACCATTCTTTCATGATAACCCTGTATTCTAGACAATATTTAATATGTTCTAATTCAACTTCGACCTAAAAAAGGTATGCAAAAATGTAACTTCAACCTGTTATTAGGTAGGTACCTAGATATTAAATATTATCCCTATGTCAATTTATTTTGCCCATAACCTAAACACAATTTTTGGACAACGAAAATAACGCTACCAAGAACCTGCCTGCTTTTATGCTGGTCACATTTTATAGAGAGATTTTCAAAGAGAATGCAGAGTGTGATATATATTTAACTACAGCTTGAAAGTGTTGAGAGAGCTGGTCTGAGCCACAGGCTTAGTTAGGGTAAGAGTTAATTCATATCGGGCACCGGAGTTCCAACAAGGGTCATTGTGTCCAGACAATAACTATTTGCTTTTGTGCTCCAGCGACATCCACAGTCCAGTTCGCTCCAGATAAAACTCAATTTTGATTTTTATTATTTACATGCAGATTAACACCACTTTTTTCAGCTCTGAAACGATCGCATTGTTATTCAATACAGGAAGTTCCAAATATTTCTTGGTTAGCTATCGCATTCTCAAATTCATGCCATCTAAATAGTTACTATATAATTTCTGGTAATATTATACTTAACATTAAAAATCTAAAAAACAAAAAACAATCGATCTTTGAAAAGGATGATCCAAAATTATTTATCACAACATTCCATCCTGGCCTATACAAAATTAACAACATTCTTAGAGTAGCTTTTAATGTTTTACAACAGTCATCTTCTACAAACTCAATATTCAAACAAACACCAAGAATAATTTTCAGAAGAGCTCCCATATTAAAAGAGATTCTATCAAAACCAAAACTACCACATAAAATTGAACATACAAACAAAAAACAAAAAAGAAGAGTAGAACCATGTAACAAACCAAGATGCCAAGTATGTAAATCAATGCCATGCACATCAACATTCACAAGTAACACAACTAATAAAACATACCCCATCAAAAATAACCTATCCTGTGACTCATCAAACATAGTTTACCAAATTAAATGTAACAAATGTCCTAAAGAATACATTGGTTCCACAATTAAAATACTAAGAACAAGGATCACAGGACATAGATTTGCTTACAAACACAACAAAATAGAACAACCACTAGTAAAACATGCAAATGAACACAAGGAAAGTTTCGAAAAATTATACCAAGTTAAACCAATACGCCAGTTACAAGAAAATTCCACTACACAAGAATTAAGATACATGGAACAAACACACCAAATGGTTTTGAAATCAAAAGTTCCTCATGGCCTAAATTTAAGATAAGAGTGATAACCAGTTGGAGCAGAATTATTATTATTTATATCTACATTTTAATTTTTATTTCTGTGTTATGTTAGGTTAATTTTAATTTTATACTTTTATATTGTCACCTGAAGACGCGGAAAGCAAAATATAGTGGTGAATACATAATTATTTATAATTTTTTGAAATACACACACACACATATATATATATATATATATATATATATATATATATATATATATATATATATAGTCTGAATAAGTTCTTGATTAGCATTATACGTGTTGGTTTATTATAGAATGAAGTAAAAACTCACGTATTACAACACTACTTAATATAAAGTGACACTTATATTGTAATTATTTACAACGGTAAATATACGAAAGCTGTTAAATTGGCGACCGATTTCGTCCAGTCACACCGGATATCATCAGGCCCAAACAGTCCCCGTTTGGGCCTCGAACGGAAATCGATCGCTGTTTTAACAACTTTTTTTATATATTTACTGTTGTATATAATTACAATATAAGTGTCAATATATTAAGTAGCGTCGGAAGACGTGAGTTTTTACTTCATCCTATTTTAAGTCAGTCTTATTTTTATTGTACCCTTATTTTTCGGTATATTTTTATGGTTTGTATGAAAAATAAGGACATTAGTGGACTGAAAATGAAACTTTAAATAAAAAAAACATAGATATTATAATACAATTGAAATAACAATATCGTATTCTTTAATGTTTTTTAATAGGTACCATTTCATTTTACCAATTTGTATAATTTAATTTTAAATTTATCGAGGTTTAAACTAGTGATGTACAAATATATGCAGTATTCCTTTTAACAAAAAAACAAGTTTTTGATAAAACCTGAATACCACAGTTTCCATGGCAGAAAAGTATCGTACGTAAATGTTCCTTAATTAATGATGAATAAATATATACATGTACTTCGCGAAAACATATCTTATCTCATGAAGAAATATCCTAGAATACAGTTAAAATCAAACATTTGATTTTCACCAAAGTTTTCAACCAAAACTTTAAATAATTGCTATAAAAATACAACGATAGGTTTGGTTCGCAGACCATATTAGAATGTTGCCCTGCCGTTCTAGATTAAGATGCGTGCATATCACTCACTTAGTAGCAGTGTAACAGTGTAACAGTGTTGCCAACAGTAAAGGTATCCTGTTCTCTCCTCCTATCCCGTTCTATCAAACTCTCCTTCCTTTTACCAAGAACAATAAATTTACCTTCTCTCTGGAGCCATTAGTCGTAGGTTATCTTTGGATTGAAATCAAATCACAAGCGGTCACATTTGGCTAGCCTATGCGACCATGGACCTATGGTAACCCTGCTGTTTTAAATTCACCTCAACAGGGCTTAGGTCCATGATGAATATATATACTGTATATACTAGCTGTAAGCCCGTCCTTTGTACGGGTTGTAGGATTCAGTTTGAAGAAGAAAGATCATCATAAAAAAGGAAACCTGAAATCCTAAGCAAATCAATACAAAGAAAATAAATGAATACCCAGCTTTATTATTTAGCATTACTTTACAATTAAATAGATTAGAACATTTATACCATTATTATTATTAGTTATACGTTAAAATAACTTTTTAATATATAGTATGATTTTGAAATGGGTTTAAATCAATGACTATAAACTAACTAATATTGATTTAACAGCTGTTTGTTTTTATTTCTATTAAATCTTTAAACTACAAAGACAGCTGATTATTACTAGTAGGTTATTCATTTAAAACTGAAACAAAATGCGACCACTATCGCGTAAAAAGTGGGTTTTTAAATGCTTGTTATTTACTTTTCAAGGGTCGGCGGACACTTTGAAGCCTTTAAAAACCTTCTCTGGAATGTAGAGAATGTATGAAATAGGTTTCATTGTTATCAGTTCTCCCGTTTTTTCGGAGAAGACGGCGTAAAATGCCTCCTGGAGCGTCACAGACAAACAGACGAAAGTTGAGATAAGACCGGTTTCGGTTTCTCTAACGCACGAAAAGTAAAAATAACTAAAAAATGAATAATTCTGAGCAATATACAGATAAAACTCAAATTTTATATATATATTTGTATGTTAATTAGTATATTTTTTTAGTTTTTCTTATTTTCTATCCCTGAAAATGGTTTACAAAAACTTATCTTAAAATTTAAATATAATACTGTGAAGAATTTTTAAGTGTAATAATGATAAACTATAGTTAATGTTATTGAGGCTAAAATTAAGTACAACTGCACACTCACAAGAATTATTGTTTTAGTAGATCGTATAAGCAGATGAAACATACATAAATTACATCCAAGTATTGATCTCGAGATGAAAATATTAAAAGAACGCCTTTAGAACTAAGAGGAATAAATAATTCATTGCAATAAATAAAACAGTTTGATTCGATGCTTGAGCAATGAATAATTCAATGAAATCATGTCTCTTCTGTTATTATCAAATTTGCATACTGTTCTTCTGTTCCTCAAATTTAGATTGTCTGAGTTCAAATGATTCTTATTTATTACAAAAAGTAACTCACTTAACATTAGATATGGTTCTATGTTAGTGAATATAACCAATTAAAGGTGGGATCCCACGAATTACAGCTAGTAAACCAGATAGACATGTATTTTTATCTTTAGATGTGTAAATCAATGCAATTTATTATATATTTTTTAATACTTTCCTAAAATAATATTCCATTTTAAATGGCGCTTTATCGTAAAAATATACAATATTCTGTTTTCAAATGTCGCGATAACTACTCAAATTTAATATTTATTTTTGTTTAAAAGTATTTTTATTTTAATCATTGATACTTATATTATTTTACTCCACTTGAATCTGACAGTTTCGTAATCTGTTATTACGAACGAATTATTCATAATGTGAAGGAGTAATAAATTAAAAACATTTTGAATGATAAACATCGTTAGTTTGCATTGCATGGAAACGTGTATGTATCGATAACAACCTCACGTCGGCACAACCTGCAACTTGGTGAGCTTCACTCTGAGGTAAAACCTTGATAAGCGTCAATAAAAGCTACACTTTAGGCTGGTGGTTAACGCGAGGTCGAAGAAGGTCTCGAAACGGTCTAGCAAGATAACTACAACACAGATCCTACATCGGTTATAGGCTGTACTTATACTTTGTTCAATTGAATTACTTCCTAAAAACTCGAAATAAATCCCATGAGACAACATCAAGAGATGTTTAAATCTCCTCGTCTTCCAAGTAAAACCAAATAAAAAAGACATATATTCTACGAATTTAATAATTAGTATTAGCTGTTCTAGTTTATTAATGTACTCTGTCATACAAATGTCGTAGATCGTAACTAAACAAATTTAAATACAATGACTAGATACTAGATAAGTATTAGAACAAAATGTGCATCGTAGCAGAGTTCTTGACCCGTAAAAATGCTCATTTGAGAGAGCTAACCACTTTTGTTTTTTTCTACTTTGGTGTATCATGGATATTCATTATACAAATAGGCAAATTTGTATGCATCTGCATTAATTATTGCCTGACAAATATTTAATGCTTAACATTTTTAGTAACACGTTAAATTTATTTTCATTGTAATTGTAATATAAGAAATAGAGAAGATAAAGTTTATAGAAAGCCAACAGAAGGCTACAAATCTGTGTCGAGAAAGTAGTGTTACCAACTCGGACCAGGTTTATTTATTAATGAACAACCAAACATAGGTATATATATATATAATTAAATCTTAATTACAAGGCGATACAAAACATTATACTACGCCTATTTATATTCAATAATGAAATATGGAATACTACGATGGGGTGATACTGAGCTGATAAAAGACATGCTCAAAGTGCAAAAAAATGCTGTGTTTAATGACACCCACAGCACATGAATAGTCATGGAAAGAAATATTTTTGGTTTGGACAACCTCACAGCACCTAGCCTCTATATCTTTGAAGTGATTTGTCATGTGACAGATAATTTTAGTTGGTATTCTCATGCAAAATATAGCCATCACCAGAAACAAGAACCTCCTAATATATCCAAACCTTTCAATATTTGCTTTAGAAAAAGGGATTCATTATATGGGTATAAAGCTATACAACAAATTGCCTGATAATATGAAATACTCAGCATTTTCTTAAAAGAGGTTGAAGGAAGAGATTAGGCACTTGGTTGGTAGGAAAGGCCATTGTGGAGTTATAAAAGAGAACTGGATAAGTATTGTCAAAAAGGTTACTATATATAAATGGAAATGTAAAATACCCCCGTCGCAGCAGACCTGCGTACTCAGCGAATTTCCAAATAAATAATATAATAATAATAATATATGACAAGTTTAAAAAAAAATCTGTCCATAAACATGAGAATTATTTGCCTATTCTCCATAAGATTAACATGGGAAAGAGTGTGCAGGTTTGCTGCTGTGAGGAACACTGAAATTAGGCATTTCTACCATAAATAATTTTTATCTTAACATTTATACCAACTTTCATCAACGTCTGTCCATAAATAAAGGAGTTTTCCTATTCCCTATATGATTATTATGGGAAAAGAGTATGCAGGTTTGCTGCCATGATAAACACATAAACTATGATTTTTAAGCATAAATGGATAGATCTCAACCGCATGAAGCTAAATATCAAGTTTTATCCAAAAATATTCATTAATATGGGAAATATTAATTTTTCCCTATCCCCCATAAGATTAACATTGGAGCCCCACAATACAACGTAACTGTGTTTAGATTTTTTAATATCTCGGTAACCGTTGGATATAGAGAAAAACTTTAAGGAACTTAATTGTGTAGTTTTTTAAGCTGATTCTAATGGTCAAATATAAAACTAGAAATTTTTAAAAATTACACGTGAAAAGCGCAAAAAACTCCATTTTGGGGTACAAAACCCCCCCAAACTACCCGTTCCCATTGACCGATATGTCTGGTTTACGAACTCGTCCGAGCATTTGTAGGAATACACGTCTCCACCAAATTTGGTCTTGATTGGACCATTTTTACGAGAGTTATCGTGTTCACAGACACACACACACACACACACACATATATATATATATATATATATATATATATATATAAATTATAACGACTATTGTTTTTGGACTCTGGGCACCTAAAGAAGAAAAAATAACATGGTCCCGGGATTAAGTCTCACCATGAGACCTACGGTAATAGCTTCTTCCCTATGGGAAATACGCTGAAGGATAAAAAATAATTATTATTCGTAAATAATGATAAAGAAATATATGTATTTATAGTACCATCTAAATGTTGTGTTTGTTATGTTGTTTATATTTATTTTAAATCTGTTTTGTGTTGTATATATTTTTATAAACTAAGGTTCTATTTTTATGATCTTTCCATAGTTCAGTATTTTTTTATCAAAGATTTTAAATCCATATTATAATTCTAATGTTTTAGATTTAATATAATTTTTTTATTTTATTTGTTTAATTTGATAAATTTAAACTTGTTAAAATTTGGAATTTTTATGTAGTTTTATACTGAGACTAAGGCTTTATTATGACGATAGTCCTGTCTTTTTATACTGTACATTTATACAAGATGTTTTGAGTAAATAAAGAATTTGAATTTAAATTAATCTGGCGAGTCATAATTGAACTTACATGATGTTGACATTTTTTAAATCTACGAGCATTTATAAAAATACTATAAATGATATTTTTATAATGTCAATAACCAACCTAATTTAACTCCACAGATAGTGTTAAAATATGCATAACCAGTGTAATGACAATATTAAGAGGGGAATGATATAGCTTAAAGGTACTGTTGAAAGCGGTCAGGGAGAGCAATCTGTAGATTATGTCAGGAGGTTAACTGACGTTAATGCTATTTTACTCACCGGTATACGGTGCAAAAGTAAGGCGTGGAGGGTACACGTCACGTAGCCAGTAAACAGATAGCGATCTGCAATGGGACAGATCGCCAAGGCTCTTGGAACGGCTCTGTGCGTCCCTATAACAACCAGGTAACAACACTTCTACTGTCCATGTTACCGGCACCAACATACGAACAACATAATTGTTGAATGCTATTCTGGAACATTGGAATTAAGGGTATTTGTCCCTAATCTGGAATTATTGTTTGAAGACCTAACCCGGTGCTTCAACTACGAACTATATAAGTGCATCAATTCAATTTAAAAGGTATAAGAGTCTGCAGTACCCACACATTTTTTATTTACTCGTAATGTTAAGCTCAAATAATTGTCACTCGTTGTACCAGAAACCTTGGAACTATGAAATTTTAAAAGAAAATTAGTCAAAAAATATACTAAAGATAGGCCTACACAAAAAGGCTCAGCTACATTTTAACCAAAAAGTATCATATACATATTTTTAAGATAAGCATATTGTGATTTAAAACTAATCTAATGTGGCTTTATTTTAAAATTCTTGTTTGAAGTGTACAAATATAAAAGACACAGTTACTTCAGACCCTTAAAATTATTTTGATATTGTATAATTGTAACGTGTAAACAAATTACATTAATCATAATTGCAGTAAAAATCAGTAAAGGACGAGGCACAATGTTTCGTGGGAGAGGAGTAAATACTTTGCATGTAGTGGGTATTTGACGCCTTAATAAAAAAATTAAAACATTGCTTGGCTTTTTAAGATCATCTCATTCAGTATTGGATATGCATGCACGTAAATTGGCCTAAGTTTTGTAGAAGTTAGTAGTATTAAAGCTGTTGAGTAAAGAACAAGACAAAACTTGTAAATGATTTAGCCATAGGTTCATAAATATCATTTGAATATTCATTGATATTATTTGAAAACCTGGTCTTGCAGATTGCAAACTGATGATCCCAAAATTAGAATATGAAATAGAATACTGTATAGCTTTTACCAATTCATTATCCATTTATTAAAGTTTATGGAGTTTATAGGCCTATTGTAAATAACGCTTAAATAAAAGTATAGAATTTATTGTTTGTTCCGTTTTAATGCATAAAAAACCAGATATGCGTACCTTACAGGCATGAGGTGTGTTAAAGCACAGCTGATCTCTTTACCCATTATCGCCTTGTTTCAGATAGTTTGTTTGGTAAAATTTCTTTCAGAATTGGTTCTGGGTTTCTAATAAATATTTAAATACGAGGGTCATTAGTTAATACACAGTTACCATACACCTAATATACAAGTCCATTTGAGGATTTTACAACCGAAGGAAAATGTGCTCTGGTTAGAACTTAAGTCGCGGATGGTACTAAAATCCAATTACCTCAACGTTAAAAGAGTACAGCGACAATTGTTTACTTTTTTGAACGTTTGAAAATAGGCATAACAGTCTCAAAGTGGCCTTACAAAAGTTTCCGAAGAGAATTTCAGTTTACTGTTTGTCGAATATAATTTTTTTTAAATCAATTCAATATTCGAAATTGAATTGATTCTGGCGTAGGTATACATTGTATAGTGTTGTATAACAAATGTATAATGTGCTGAACTCGTTGGCGAAAAGTAAATCCTAGTGTTGGATTATGCTGTGGAAATAAAGATCACCTGACATTTGAACGAATTAGCTGGTCCTTCGACTGAAGGCATGTTTTTGCTTCATAACAACTCAAGTCCACAATACAGCTCAGCTGACGAGAGAGAAACTCAAGACGGGGAAGGAAACTGTGCTACGCATCTGCCCTACATCCTTAACCACGCCCATTCGCACTTTAACTATTATGACCCTTTAAAGGGAGGTCTGCGGATAAAAATTTTTGAATTATATGAAGAGATAAACAATCGTGGTGTAAAGGAAAAGTGGTTTCCAAAGAAATACTAAGGATTTAATGCTGGGGCATTAACAAATTATATAATAATAATAATAATATGCACATTAACACAGCTCAATGATAGCTATACGTATTCAGTATATTACACGTATGATTATCATTGGTTACAAATCCAATTCTCCTGTAAGTATTTCATGCTGCCGTAAAACGTTCGTAGTTTTAGTTAAAAGTCTCTTTCAATTAAATAGAATTTTTGTTTCGTTTTATTTTTAACACGCTAAGAAACAGTGATACATAATTGTATTGTGATGAATGTGGAAGAATCTAATATAGGTAGATAATAAGTGTTGAATATTTGCTTGACTTTTGGTCAAACAAATATGCAAATTCAAGCCAGTTTTCCCCAAGGGACGGCAGCAGATTTAAGCGACAGAAAGTTGACTGCTGCCCCGGCCGTAACGAGCCGTCCCGGTTGTTTGGCTGAGCGCGCCACTACCAGATATTTATCATCCACATTACTTGCAACAGGAAATTAATTTTAATCTACATTAGGACAGAAGTGCACTGTTACATTATGACTGAAAAATAGCTACAGTACTGAATTATGATTTTAAGCTCAATGTAAGAACAGCTAAAAATATATTAAACTGTTCGGATACATCGTAAAATACTTTGATAGAAGAATTCGAGAGCAAACAATTTGTAAACGTTTTGTAACGTTCAATTTATTGATGAAAATGTAGGAGATTTTGTATGGAACCCCTTCAAATGATAATTTACCACCTCAGTGTAAACTGGAAGGGTTCTTCAGTAAAGGTATATGTGAATTGAAAAGAATTGCTCCAAAATAGGATTTAGGAAGTAAGTGTGGCTGTGCATTCATAGCTGTATCGTTTCAACCTGTTCATTATGTTCTGAGGCGAATATGAAAGGGACTGTTTTGGCCAAAACAATTTTTTAATCCATCCTTATAATATTGATTTATTATTGATATTCTCATTTTTAATGATTCAGGTGCAGTATAATGTTAAACATTTGTACTTCTAAAATTAAACCTTCTGTATTTATCGATATTTGTTTTATTTATGGATTTGTGTAGAATGTTTTTCGTCGGTAGTATTTCTTTTTGTATCCCGCAGGTGGTTATTTACAAAAGCCAAACACCCACACCAATAAAGGACTACAAAAGTCACGAAGATTATAAAAAATATTCATCATTCAACTTGTTAGTATTACCAATAATTTTACTTTGATCATAAGGTTTAAATCTTACATTTCTTACAAGATCTTACAAGTTTACAAGACAATATACATTTTTATTTTTTGGGGTATTTTACTTAAAGTAATCATTCACAGATTTGGTTTGATAAACAGTTTTTGATATTCCTAAAAAATTGCAAACATTTTTTCCGGGCTTCACTCTACCTTAAAATCATTGCACTATATGTATTCCCTTGTTTCCAGTCAAAAACAGAATAAACCAGCTGTATTCAATATATTGGGCTTACTCCTATTAAAATCCGGTTAGTATTTTATGATCAACAAAAATGGCGGAGAGTCATAGACCCTCTTTATGTAGTATAAATAAAACCACATTAAATTTTAAATGTAACTTTCGATAGTCAAGTGATATTTATCCACCCATAATATAAATCTGTATTTAGGTTTATTGAATGCATAAGTGAGTCAATTGAATAAAAATTCAGGTTCATATCCTGTAATTAATTCACCAAGATGGATAAACATAAAAAATTAATTAATCATCCAACGGGTCTGGTTTCATTAGAGCCAGACTACATTGTTGGCTCCCGATCAAGTGAGTGGATTCGCATGTTCCAATTTGTTCGACGAATGCTGATTATTCATGCATTTATATTTTCGCTAAAAATCTGAGATGTTTCCAAGTTGTTTTCCTGTGGAGTGAAAAACATATTGTATTGAAACACGGAATAAAAAGTTTTCTGTTGTTATATAGACATAAATTCGAATGATATGATGTATGGTAATCAACATACCATTTTATGATGATAAGTATATACATACATTAACAGTTAAGCTGGATATACAGTAATTCTCGTCATGATACTTCGTTACACCTTAAATTTTTAATTTGAAACTTATAATTTGGTTCTATTCTCTGAAAATCTTCTCTAGCCTTCAAATTTGTAAATCTATCTCACTAATATTAATTTATTATAATCTTGAACGTACAAGATAGAATTTATACAGGAAATAGTTATGTATTAAACGAAACATCGCAAAGAAATTTAAGAGTATGTTTTTCGCTATCTGTGTATATAATTCCTACTTCAGTACTTTGCATACTATTAATATATTTTATTGATCAAATTATTATTTACATTGATTGAGCTAGTTAAATTTTAATTCTATATTTGGCTCATTTCACACAGAGCAGAGATTTACAAATGATTTGTATAATTGGTATGTTGCGGAAGTTGCGTTAGAACAGAGTTTGAGGAACAAAGGTGGTTGCACTGGGCCCTCGTCTGCTAACTCGAACCCCTAGACAAATTGCATGACACTTTAATTTATTTTCCCAGAGCTTCACTTGATCTCTATCTTTCAATCATCCCAATTTAGGCATTACCTTGTTTCTTGCTGATAAATGGAATAAATTAGATGTACTATATTAAAATGATATAACGGAATATATTTAAAATCTATTTTCTAAACCGTACATGTAGGAATAAAAAAACTATGTGCAATTTTCTCATAAACAGATTCAGCAAAGTAACTATTTTTTGCTTGCGAAAAAAATCAAGAGCAAAAATAAACCTAAGCTCATAGGGTGGGTAAAACTGTCAAAAGCCCTCCTCAACAAAAATGATTACAGTACCACAAACTGTCCAAACGTTGTTCTGTATGTTAATAGTAGCCCCATCTCTTGGCTTGGTACAACTAATAATCTCCATATTATATTTTCTATATATTTTAAAGTACTGTAATAATATAGGTTTGTATGGAATGTTCATTGGTTCAAATGTATCTTTATAGTTAAAGTGGAATATTCAGGATGAGTGGTAATGCCTTACTGCGAATACATATCATAAGACTCTAGAAGGCTCTATTGGCTAAGATAATTTACCTAATCTTGAAATAAAAAAAAAATACCAATAATTATGTAGAGTGACAAATAAATCACATATTTATTAAGTAAACTATCCTTGAAAAATAAAATCAAGATTTACAGTAATAATATCTAAAATTAACACATTATTGATCGTAAATAAATACGCACATGATTTTTAACTTTTAACTCTTTAAAAATAGAACGAAACGTTTTAACTTATTGGTCTTTTTTGTCGCTTACCCATCTGCTACTACTTCAATCAACTGTGTCTAATTTCACTGTTGTTTTCTAATAAGTAGAAATACAATTTAATGCATGCTAAAGAATTAACTGAATTTATAATTTTTCACAGCAGTAGAATCCATGAAAGGGGGGCATGGGGAGTGTATGCACCCTGACCTCTTGAAAGGTTTTTAATTCTTATTACCAATCTTAACAGTAAGTATAATTTTAAAGTTTTAAGTAAATGTTTCTTTTTTCTTTTATCCAGCATAAAATCCTCGCCGTCTTTTCCCTTTATCTCTATGAAACCATAATCTTGGCCGGACAACAATCGCCCCCTCTACGACAGGAGCAACATTCTTACAACACTCGCAACAACCAAAACATAGACATACTGAAGCATATACTTTATTGTTATGTATGATTGTTAAATTTCAATTCAACAATAAATTCAATAACTCAATAATTTCAATTCAATAATTTTAGCTTCATTTTAATTATGTACTTGTGCCATTTTAAAAATTTTGTTTGGTCATACTGTCATTCATAATACTTTTTTCATAACTATTTGTTTTTCATAACTCTACTATTTTTCATGTAATTTAATTTTAAAAATTTGAAATGACCACATTCTTTTCTGTATCAATAGACTCATGGCGGTATAGCTCCATACCAAATTAAAAATCAAAACATCCATTCATTTCTGAATTTAAAAACATATAAGTTGAAAACGAAAAGGCAGATATTAGAAAAACAAAGGCAAAATAGACACAACTGAAAGTTTTTTTTAACAATTAAAACGTTTGTTTTACCTTGAAACTGATTTTGTATAGCCATTCAGAGATACAGTTTTTGATATTCCTAAAAAATTGCAAACATTTTTTTCCGGGCTTCACTCCACCTTAAAATCATTGCCCTTAAAATCATTGAGTTTCAGTAGTACTGAAACTCAATGTTATAATAACTGCTATAAGACTATAAATAATAAAGTAGTTATTATTGTACAAACAATGACGCGATTGTAAAATGAGACACATAATTATAATTTAACTATAATTCAGATAGATAATGGTAAATGTATACGTATTACGTATGTCACTTTGAGAGCGGGAAAGTGATCGTCGGCGGGATCAAAGCTACACCATGTTTTAACCAGGCGCAAGGGACGTTGCCGTCACTCATAATTGAGTCTGGAGGCAGCTGTCGGCTGGGATAATTATAACACGTTTTGCCCTCCATTTCATTCCGAACTGGCATTCCCATCACTAGACATTTTAACGTTTTTGTGTTTCTATAAAACTGTCATAATGAAATTTACAGTTATTAATTATACATTGTTATTGTAAAAAATAAAAGTTAATTGCTGTAATGAAGCCTAAAAATAGTCCACCTAACTGCTCTACAAACTGCTGAAGAAACTAGTATACAGAAGACCCATCTTTAACACCTGAATCCCAGCTCAAAAAACTGGGTTTAGGTATTAGGGTAGCTACTGTAACTAGGTTTTAATAATGACTGCATTTATTGAGTTTTGGCAGGTTTTCACAGATACGAGTTTCAGCTTTTATTTATCTCTTATATTGAAGCCTATAATTTGTTTGGAGAAAGAGCTTTTTGACATCTCACCATTGTCATAGCCAAGTGGGTTGAGTATTGGATGACCTACCACCCAAATGACCCGGGTTCAATTCCCAATTTTATCACATATGGAATTTAATTTATCAGAATGCCACCCTGTTTCGGAAAGCACGTTAAGACGTCTCGGTATGAAAGTAGACGTTAGGTCATTAGGCATTAATGTGTCCTGAAAACTGTAACACTAGGCCAGGAGGATACCCGAAACATACTTATGATTGGTGAGATAATACATTCGCAGTTCATCCATGCTTTCCTTTTTGATCAAAGTCATTTCTAGTTTTCATATATAGTAGACTTTAAAATTAATTAACAAACCAATACCCGTAAAAAGTTATAGTCTAGTTCAACAGGAGCGCATGATTCTAGTTTCAAATAATTTCAACATAGTTGGCAACTGTTGCTCCTTGGCTTCCTATATGATATACATCATAATGACACCATTGAATCATTAACTACTATGAATGGAATTTAACGTATGGAAAACTTCTAAAATTTTGTTTTAACAAAACACCTTCTGAGAGCTATTAACCTCATTATATTGAGCGTCAAAATGTTTATATTTTCTCACTTGCTGCAAAAGGTCAGTTGTCAAACTCCACAAAACATTTGAAAACTAATGCGTGTAACTATAACACAAGAAAAATTAGGTAACAGATTAGAAAAAAATTATAAAATATTTAACTGTTTAAACTATTGGTATTTAATTAACATTGCCACATAGGCTTGTAATATCTTAGTATCTTGCAATTTTCTAATATATTTTCCACTTTAAATACGTATTCAATTGCATTTACGAGGTAAATTGTATAAATCGCACAATTGTCATTTACAACCAAAGCATGGCCACTTGGTCCCAAAGAGTTTGGGCTTTTGCGCCGTATTTCCATATAAATTTGCATAACAAACGAACTGAGCCACTCCAACCTTTTATGCTCTGTCTGGTGCATTACGTCCAACGAGTGTATTATTATTTTAAAAGTTTATAGCTTGAGTCATGGTATTTTTTATTAAACGTCAGATTTAAAAGAAGTTGATCCATTATCTAAGTTGAAATCTCCATTTTTAGCAACATCGAGGAGAACAGCCCCTTATAAAAATCACTTTTAGTTGAACTTATCATATGTTTTAGTTAACTTTTATAATTATTAAAGTAGTTTTTTTAGTTTATATCATATGGTCTGTGCCTTGGTTTTAGCTATTTCTTTATTTTATGTAAAAACAGTTTAATTAATTCAAGGACTTTTTAACTATGAGAACACACATAGCAGGTATCACATTTCATTCTCGTGCAATCCAGTTATTACTACGGAAATTATAACTTTTCTCTAGTATTTGGAGAGAAATAGATTAATTGTAAACGCTCATTTACATATAAATACTTACGGCTTACGGAACCTGAGTTTTATACAAATAAGAACAGCATTTTAGGTATACAACTGTTTATATCCAAGTTCCTAGCGTACACGGAGGAGAAAATTTATGAACCCCAAACCGAGCCCTGCCATAAACCTCCATTTATAGCAAACACTCCGTAACGTGTATAGCTCGAGTAACAACAATAGTTGTAACAAATTGCATAAAACAATATTTTAGATTGGAATTTGTGTATTGCAAGGTTGTTCTGTATGAACAATTTTGAAATGAAGTCTCTTTGTTAATGAAGTGAAATATACTCACCCATATCTGGATGTTATAATATGCCCAGAATAATATTGTTAAATAAAATAATAATAACATGGTTGTAAATAATTTGTTTGTACGATATAAATAAAATAGAATACTATTTGAATATTGAAATCAATAAATCCTAGTAAACCAGTGATGGACGAATAAAAAAGTTTCTCAATCGCTGAAGGCTATACTCGTATACTTGAAATGCATATCCTCTGGTAAAAAAGTTAACTGATCCTGTTTATAAAAAGTACACAGATATAATCGAATTAAATGTTTTACTTAAGAAAATCGTTTAAAATTCAAATTTTATGTTAGCTATTTATATAGATGTTTGGACTTGAATCCATTTTAATTTATATATCTAACAATAATACAATGTTAAACGTTATTATTATTTTCTCAATAATATGTTTATTCTGTGGAATTGAATATTTTTGGAATCAAAACAAACACACACTTGAAAGGTATGGTTCATATAGCAGTTTTCTTTAGAATTATGATGTTAACGTTTTTAGAGTTGCAGATTGTGAATGATGGGAGGGAGGGATGATGCGCCGCTGCACATTACCAGCTGATAACTAGCATACTAGTCGTTCATTAGCGATACCAGTTTTGTTGCCAGCTGCTAGGAACGGCAACAATCCGTGTAGAACAATCGCAAACACTGATCGACATATTGCGACTATGTGGGCTTTAGCGTTCACCAGGTGGTATGTTAACAGATCTACCTAAAACTAATGTTTATGCAACGCAACGAGCCTGTATACACAGACGGAATCAATCGCCAATTATATTTGGCCTATTAATTACAACAACCAATCCAACAACAGGTTGATGTTATTTAGGCAGAATAACGATACTCGATATTAGTCAAATGTGATTCTCTGGTGAAATTAATATAATTATGTATTATAAGATAAAAATAATAATAAATAAACGGTATCAGTGGACCGACACATACTTTCTCTCTTAAGTAAATTTAAAATCGGCAATCTAAAATAAAACTATTATATTTTTCTAAGTTTATCTAAATATTTTTATAGAATTTTAATTTGCGAATGTAATAATTTTCCTTCGGCCACTGCTTCCTAAATGACTTACATAGCATAAAATAAAAGTGGATCCAAGGCAGAACCTTTCGGAAATTATATCCCTATTATACTTCATAGAAATAAATTAGGTTCTCTGAAGCATGTAAGACTTTAGTAGATTAAGGGATGTGCCTCTGATTCCATAATTTTGTAGTTTTTCAAATAAAATACTAGAATCAACACAATGGAGTTTTGTTGCAAATCAATAAATGCTCCAAATGTCTGATGATTATCTTCCAACCCTACCACTGCACTCATAACAAACTCAAATAATGGACTTGCTGTTGATCTATCTTTTTGGAAACCGTGTTGGTTATTAAAGAAAACGCTTATATTTTGAAATAAGTAAAAAAATCCATTACATTTTTTCGCATATTTTTGCAAAGACTGATAAAAGCATCCGGACGATGATTTTATATTAATTTTCTTGATAATATAGTATTAATAATGTCTACAAATGTCCTAAAAGCTACATAAATAACTGATTTAATGATTGATTACAAGATTTACAAGATTGATTATTTAAGTTTCATTATCCTCCTGAGACTCAAGATTTTCCATAATTTCTTTTAACTTTGTGATTCATTTTTTGTTGATTTAACGTATCTAATTACACACAAAGATATTAAAAAAATATTTATTACCTGGCCTTTGATCTCTTTGAAGGATGTCCTCATTTGAGGATGTTGGGACTGGATACTATTGGAAACTACTGGGTCTGCACACTTTCACTATTACTATCACCATTCACATATTGTTTCAGAAATTTGTTCAACAGTTTGATATTGTCATAAATATTTCAATGATTTTTTTTGCTATTTACACAACCTAACCTAAAATTATGATTCTTTTTGTCATTTCCTTTCAATCACTGTGAAATGCTAAGTAACAATTTTTGTGTTTGCGAGGTACAAAATCATATTACATCTCATGCAATGACTATTCCCGGTTTTAAAAGACTCAAGGTGGCACCTGTTTAGTATGCAGATTGTGATATATGTTAAGGTGCAATACAGTTATCATGTGACGACCGGACAGTGTTTCGTCATTATGTTTGGTCATCTCACCTGTGGCCAATGTCCTTGTTAGCAATGATTCATTGTAGTATGTAATAGGCATTGCAAGATAGGTCTTTGTTCAACAAATATAACGATGGAAATATTTGACGGCTGGGCAGGTTACGTCATTAGAGCTGGTCATCTCACCTGCCACCACTATCTGCTCTCTTCTCACCCTTGTTAGTGATATGATGATGATATGTATTATGGTGACTCATTGTGTATGTTGCAGAATGAGATATGTTATGGTTCAACAGATACAACGAGTGACATGTGTGACGACCGGACAGTGTTAGTGTTACGTCATTACAGCTGGCCATCTCTCCTGACGTCACTGTCTACCCTTATCCTGCTCTTGTTAATTGTATCCTGTGTCATACACATTGTGCATTAACTACGTACGCAACATTTACTTGTTTTTATGGTGGGATGCAAGTCGTTATTTAGTAAGTACTCTAAGTAAAATTGAATAGATATTTACTCGCACAATAATCACGGGAATCTCTATATATCCAATACTATAATACGAGCAAGGTTTGTATATTTGCACACGGATGTCGAAAACGGCACTAAGGAATTTCTTTAAATTTTGGAAATAACTAATTTCCGAGTAGAAAATAAGTTCTAGATAGGTCTAATGTCCAGGAAAATTCATGTTTTCTTGTAATATTAAGTTTGAAATCTAAAAATTTAACATTATGCTTATGGAGAATAAAATGTAAACAATAAAAACCAAAACAGCTGTTTATTACCGTTTGACAGTTCTTGATTGAAGACGGCAAAGAACAATATGTGAATAGAGGTTTTTCATAAATATTTATTTTATGTATGTAATAAATATAAAATTATCAGGTTACTAAAAAGTTTGTAAAAACTCAAGGGTAACATAACTGTGCGAAATAAAAGCAGGAAAGAGTATTTCCAAAATCTTCCGTGTTTTGATAGAATACGTATGCGTTGTATTGCTTGAAGCTACTGTAACAAACCAAATAATTGGTGTAAATTAAATTTCTCTTTTGCTTTTCAATCCTCATTCCGTTTCTAACAAAATAAGTTGATCACAGGATAATAATAACAAACTGTATGGACATTTAAATTCAGTATAAGATTAGCTAAAACAATTGAGGTTGGCCAAGAACTCTTAAACGACGACGCGAAATCGGCTGACGCCGTAGCATAGTTGGTAGCGCTCAGATCTCATGTATGCAAGATCGCGTGACCGATTCCCACCCGAGGGCCATATTTTTGTTCTGTACTTATGCCATATAACTAAGGGGTATTAAAACGGTTTTATTTAAACCACATAAATGTTTTCATTGAGCAGTAAATTTGTTTTAACTTTGCTAATTAACTTGTAAAATACATGTATTATTCTATCCGAGCAAAGCTCGGTCACCAGGTACTCCAATACTATAATACGAGCAAGGTTTGTATATTTGCACACGGATCTCGAAAATGGCACTAAGGAATTTCTTTAAATTTTGGAAATAACTAATTTCCGAGTAGAAAACAAGTTCTAGATAGATCTAATGTCCAGGAAAATTCGTGTTTTCTTGTAATATTAAGTTTAAAATCTAAAAATATAACATTACGCTTATGGAGAATAAAATATAAACAATACAAACCAAAACAGCTGTTTATAACCGTTTGACAGTTCTTGATTGAAGACGGCGGGGAACAATATGTGAATAGAGGTTTTTCATAAATATTTATTTTATTTTATGTATGTAATAAATGTAAAATTATCAGGTTACTAAACAATTTGTAAAAACTTAAGGGTAACATAACTGTGCGAAATAAAAGCAGGAAAGAGTATTTCCAAAATCTTCCGTGTTTTGATAGAAAACGTATTTGTTGTATTGCTTGAGCCACTGTAACAAACCAATTAATATGTGTAAATTAAATTTCTCTTTTGCTTTTCTGTCCTCATTCCGTTTATATCAAAATCAGTTGGTCACAGGCTAATAATAACTGTATGGATAGTTAAACAGTAAATGATCGGCTAAAACAATTGAGGTTGGCTAAAACACCTTAACCGGCGTCTCTCATTTGGCAGACGCCGTGGTCCAGTGGTAGCGAGTTGGCCTCGTAGAACGAAGGTCGCGTGTTCAAACTCCATCAGGGTCAATACTTTTTGTTCAGTGCTATATTACTTATGGTGTATTAAATCGGTTTTATTAAAACCACATAAATGTTTTCATTGAGTAATAAATGTGTTTTAATTTTTCTAATTAATTTTTATAATACATGTATTATTCTAAACGAGCAAAGCTCGGTCACCAGGTACTAAAACCCTAATCTGACTCACTCACTGACTGATCACAGTTTCTCAAAAACTACAAGGCTTTGGAGTTTCAAAATTGTTACACAGATTCTGGCCTAGATGCGTACTAAGAATGGGGTTTTCGAAGCTTCCAAAGAGCTCTGCCCTACAGACGGTAAAAGTCCCCATGTTAACCAAATGGGGAGTAAATTTGTTTACAAATTTTCTACAATCAAAACACACTGACTGATCACAGTTTCTCAAAAACTACAAGGCTTTGGTTTCAAAATTGTTACACAGATTCTGGCCTAGATGCGTAAACTAATTTCCGAGTAGAAAACAAGTTCTAGATAGATCTAATGTCCAGGAAAATTCGTGTTTTCTTGTAATATTAAGTTTAAAATCTAAAAATTTAACATTACGCTTATGGAGAATAAAATATAAACAATACAAACCAAAACAGCTGTTTATAACCGTTTGACAGTTCTTGATTGAAGACGGCGGGGAACAATATGTGAATAGAGGTTTTTCATAAATATTTATTTTATTTTATGTATGTAATAAATGTAAAATTATCAGGTTACTAAACAATTTGTAAAAACTTAAGGGTAACATAACTGTGCGAAATAAAAGCAGGAAAGAGTATTTCCAAAATCTTCCGTGTTTTGATAGAAAACGTATTTGTTGTATTGCTTGAGCCACTGTAACAAACCAATTAATATGTGTAAATTAAATTTCTCTTTTGCTTTTCTGTCCTCATTCCGTTTATATCAAAATCAGTTGGTCACAGGCTAATAATAACTGTATGGATAGTTAAACAGTAAATGATCGGCTAAAACAATTGAGGTTGGCTAAAACACCTTAACCGGCGTCTCTCATTTGGCAGACGCCGTGGTCCAGCGGTAGCGAGTTGGCCTCGTAGAACGAAGGTCGCGTGTTCAAACTCCATCAGGGTCAATACTTTTTGTTCAGTGCTATATTACTTATGGTGTATTAAATCGGTTTTATTAAAACCACATAAATGTTTTCATTGAGTAATAAATGTGTTTTAATTTTTCTAATTAATTTTTATAATACATGTATTATTCTAAACGAGCAAAGCTCGGTCACCAGGTACTAAAACCCTAATCTGACTCACTCACTGACTGATCACAGTTTCTCAAAAACTACAAGGCTTTGGAGTTTCAAAATTGTTACACAGATTCTGGCCTAGATGCGTACTAAGAATGGGGTTTTCGAAGCTTCCAAAGAGCTCTGCCCTACAGAGGGTAAAAGTCCCCATGTTAACCAAATGGGGAGTAAATTTGTTTACAAATTTTCTACAATCAAAACATTTAATTTCTTAAAGCTACAGCTGTTTCTGTAAGCTACAGCTATACAGCTGTTGTACTTCCCATTAGTAATGTGAAATGCGATTCAATGCCTTCTGTATCAATCGTCAAATTATCAACTATCAAGTAAATAAATACTGTCCAAAATGAACAGTTTTACTTACCACGTTGATACTTCACAGTTTTAGGGGTTAATGTACCTATTATTTATTTCATGTCTTATTGAATGCCTTATTTTAATGAATGCCATTGTCTTGTATATTGATTGATCTATATATATTATCTATCTAAATAATAAAATGAAGTCGTGTTAGTTACACTATTTATAACTTGAGAACGGTTCATAACTATAACGCGACCCAGAATATCTAAATCTTTCACAACGAAATCGTAATGCTATTTGACTTTGGAACATGGCCAGTCTTAAAGTTAACACATATTTACTGTAGGGTTTTACGAAGTTTGCCGAGTCAGCTAGTTTAGAATAAAATTATAAAAAATAAGCTAATGGATTTAGTAACTTATGCAGTTAAGTTACTAAATACAGTTCACTTAAGTTAAAAATATAAATAACCCTCTGGCCTTACAAATAACAGAGATACAGGCGTTTTAGTGAAACTGTTGGTAGGACTTATAGCAACCAACAGTTTTAATTTCTTGTACCAGAACATAATAGCTCAATAGAAGTATCTAAAAATTGTATGGTTAAAAAAATATTTAAAAATTTAATATGCCTTCAAAGGTATCTTGTTATAATATCTTAAAATAAAGTAGTAAAATGATTGTAAGAAAATAATTTTTCTTAGATTAAAGGTTGGTAATGGCATTAATTTCATGTAGATAGAAACTGGGGGAATAATTTAATTTTGACATCATGGCTAATAGCATACACATTTCCACGAGGCTCTCAAAACCCTTAATTTTAAATTATTGAGAAACCGTGTCGGGTAAGTGTATATATCATAAACTACAATTCCTGTAGAATATATTGTATAATAAATTTAATCATGTGATTATATATGTGATATTGTTTCCATTTTACCGTCAAGTAATAACAGTATATTAAAAAACTGATAAATTCGTTAACTGTATATAATTTGGCATAAAACACAATATATTCAATTGTATCGGGAAAAAATTAGAGAGAAAAATCCTCAAAAATAAAGAAACAAATACAACTAAAGAAGAAGTTATCTGGAGAAACGAACTGTGTCGATACTTCCACTGAACTCGGGTCCTGTAGCGATTGCTCATTGTAAACGACTTCACATTCCAGGTAGAAATCACAAATGTTCCTCAAATAATCTTACTGTAATAAGATATATCATGAAATAAAGATTAGTAATAATCATTTTTTTTGCTATTATTCAATCAATTTTGAAGACCATCAAGACCTACGTTTTAGAAATGGTGTATTATTGCAGTAAACATGAAAAATAATATTAGATATAATTTGTCTAATTCTTACTAATAAAGCTTACCAAACGTTGATACATGTTTGTCTCTCTACACACTTACAAAGAGGCAATCTAATAGTTCTATTTTATTTTATTTTAATGTTCCTAGTAGAAACAACTATTTAATATTTGTAAGGCTATTTACAATCGAATATCAAATTCAAGCAAGTTTTAAGGTTGTTGTCAATTTTATTAAAAAAAAGTATGTACTTATTCTATAGAAGCACCAGTTAATACAAATATCATCAAGGCTTGTCAGTTTTAAAAACTCTAACGAGACCAATTATTAAAGTTTGCTAATATTTGAAACAAGTATTTTTACATTTATATATAATGCAACGTAGTTTTTGTAGTAGGAAATAGAATAATTACCGACAGTAACAGTTAAAAGTTAAAAATGATGGTTTAAAGTAAACATACTTTTTTGACAACGATTTGAGGATGAGGAAATATTGTAAGTATCATGGTATTATAAGTAATACCATGATACTGTTATAGTGGAATCGTAATTTTCTACCAGTTATTGGATGAAGGGTTCTGTCACGCCTGGTTTTGGTGTAACAGGTATAAGGGTGGACATCACGTAGACACTAAAAGATAGTGATCTGCAATGAAACCGACGGCCGTAACGTCCGCCTGGGGCAAACATTTTTAGAAATAAAGGCAGCTAGCCTTGTAATAATTTATTTGAGCGTTAATCTTTTATCTAGGTACTTTACGTAATAATATGTATTTAAAAGAAAATGTTTTCTTTAATTTTTTAAACTCATATCGAAGTATTATAAAAACCAATTAGTTTCACATCGTTATTTAAAGCATTTCAAGGTGAAAAGGAGACAGTTATTTTATTTATTCCAGCATTTCAGGTTTGTTTATTGATTCATTCAAATGCATATTTTACTTAATGAAATAAATGTTTTGGCATTTTTCTATTTTATAATTATCTGAGTGTAAGTGGTCATACTAAACTGTTTTCAAGTTAACGTTTTTAAGATTTTAGAATTTTTTTATATTTGGTGTTATTATACTACACTGTATACTACATGCTACGCTCTATGCTCTACACTCTACGCTGTACGCTCTACGCTCTACACTGTATGCTCTATGCTCTACACTCTACACTGTACGCTCTACGCTCTACACTGTACGCTCTACGCTCTACACTGTACGCTCTACACTGTAAGCTCTACGCTCTACACTCTACACTGTACACGCTACGCTCTACACTGTACACGCTACGCTCTACACTGTACGCTCTACACTCTACACTGTACGCTCTAAGCTCTACGCTCTACATTGTACGCTCTACACTCTACACTCTACGCTCTAGGCCCTATGCTCTACGCTCTACACTCTACAATCTACTCTCTTCACTCTTCTTATTCCTGTAGGCTAAGCGTACCGCATGCACATGAGTGTGAATTGTATCAAAAATATTAAATAATAAAATGGTTATAACTACCCCCGTCACAGCAGACCTGCGTACTCAGTGAATTTCCAAATCGTTAATGTAATAATAATAATAATGATATATATATATATATATATATATGACAAGTTTTATGAATATTTGTTGATAAATATGAAAGTAATTTGCTTATAATCATTAAGATTAACATGGGATAGAGTATGCAGGTATGCTGCTGTGAGTAACATTGAAAGTAGGCACTAGCATAACAATATTTACTTTGACCATTTATACCAAGTTTCAATAACATCTGTCCATAAATAAAGGAGTATTCTCTATACGACTAAGATGGGAAAAGAGTATGCAGGTTAGTGCCACAATAAATACATAAACTACGATTATATATATATATGTGTGTGTGTGTGTGTGTGTGTGTGTGTGTGTCCGATCGAGACCAAATTTGGTAGAGACGTGTATTCCTACATTTGCTCGGACGAGTTCATAAACCAGGAACCTTATGCTTCAAATGCTTAAAACACACACACACACACACACACACACACACACACACACATATATATATACTACTGTATTATCTTCTTCCCTATAGGAAATTCACTAAAAGTCAAGCAACCAGATTAGGTTTATTTATTCTAACATTAAATTATACATTATGATACAAACAAAAATGATACAATTGTTATTAATATCTAGCACCTGAGCTAGTGTTTTTTATTGTTCAGCATGGTCAAACGGCTTGATAAATTAAAAGCTTTATACAATATATTAATAATTTGATAATATAAATAATATGCATACATATATTAACTATATTAAATTTATTATATGTTCCAAATTCATTGTAAAACTATGAAAATTATCAGAACTACTACGGTAACTAGAAGCAGACTAGAAAAGCCCGAAGAAACTTTGTTAAACTCTGCGTTTAGAATTATTGTTACAAGCCGAGTAAAGTTTAAACATTATGAAGGCAGTTTTCATTTTGTAATTGCTCTAAGTTGAGATTGAGTAAAGATGCTAATTATTACGTATTAAACTTCCTCTTTTGAAGAGTTAGTCTGAATTTTTTTTATTCACAGTACACAATAAAATATAAAAATCAACCTTTTTTGCTATAAACTTTATTAATTCCATTAATATCATTATTTTGGCATAATAGCTAGGAACTTAGAACTGAGAACTAGGTGTAGTTAATATAAAAATAATTTTACAAAAAATTATAAGACAGAGTTTTTAAATAGTGTAAATTATGTAATAACTAATTTAGAGGGAAAAATAGTCGAAATAACCCATATTTTAGTAGTCTAAATTTAAAAGGCCATTTCAGATTCACAATCTAAATAGACCTACGAACGTACACATCAGACAAGATCTCTGATAAGAGAATATTGAGAATGATAAGTGAATCTGGTAAGAGCCTGAACTTACGAATGTCAAACTTTTATTATTAAGAAAGCGATCAAAATTTAGTGACAATGTATCTAAAAGGAGGTAAATTCATTGCTGTACTTATACCATATCATATAATATTGCGGTGACAAATGTTCGTGTAAAATAATAAAAACTTATGAACAAGTCACATTAAACTTATATAAGGATAAGATTTTAACATATTTAATGGGTTTTTGGTTTATTTACAAGACACCGGTGTTCACGGCTAAATCGCCTACTTTCAGTCGAGAGGCCATAAGTTCCGGATTTCTAAATATCTTTCATATTCTATAGAATGGATGGATTCCATATTTTAGTGTCTACATAATGTATATAAATTATATTAGCGTATTTTGTTTTCATAGTTACATATCCTGCCCCCAAGATATTTTTTCTATTTTGGAAACAAACAGTTGTATATAATATAACGATGATCTTCTATTAGATATGTCATCAATGATATTCCAACAACAAACAGAGTTTTTTACAGAGGCTTGATACAGAGTTGAATAAGCCTCAGGGTTTAATTAAAAATTAATAAAGAGAAATATTTAATTATGCCGTATTGAGATATAAATTTCACACGTAAATGTATAGATATTACCTTTTATTAGATAGGTCATCAATGAATTTTCATAAGCTGTGAGTGGATATGGAGTTGAACAGGTGTACAGGCCACAGGGTTCAGTTAAAAAATATTAATTTACAACATTTAATCATAAAAAATCAAATATATCCTATAAAAGGGAAGTTTAAAACGTTTAAATGGCTGTACTGAGTATGGAAGTTCAAATTAGGAAGTTTGAAAACTCATTCTTCAGTCTTTAAAAAGCATTTCCAAAAGTGCATACTTAGTACTTTTTTAGTCTTTCCCTAAAACTTCATCTAATCCCCGCGTAGTGGGGTTGATGGTGTCAACACAGATTCACATTAAAACATATATTTAAAATACTTTAATGAGCATTTCCTACAAATGAGTAAAGTCGTCAACCATTAACTCCTGGGTTTTGTAATAGGTTCTGCCCGTAATTTAATCAGTCAAAATTCTTCTGAATCTTGAAGTTTCCAGCTCTCCAACCTTCTGTGGCAGTCTTTTGAAAAACACAAAAGACGAGGTGGTGTAGCTAGTCTGGGCCATAGAACTACCTGGGCTCGTGAGAGCCGCACTTTAGGGACATCAAGATGGTCACGGTGTCTGGTGTTGTGCGCTGGATATCCTGTCTGACCACCAAGTAATTCAAATTCAACCTGACGCACATAAGGCAGAGCAGGATATAATGGCCAAAAATCACAAACACCCCACGTCTAGCTAAAAGGGGCTTAGAATGAGCATGCTGATCGCTCCTTGTGATAATCCTGATAACGCGTTTCTGCGTTTTGAGAACATCAGGTGTCCTGCATAAGTGGGCCCACAGCAGAAGTCCATACGTCACGTGACAGTGAAAAAGGGCATAGTAGGCTATCAGCAGGTAGTCCCGCGTCACACAGGCTCTTAGCTTCAGAAGAAGAAAACAAACTCTAGATAATCTATTAGTCGTCTGTTCTACATGGCAGGACCAACTCAATTTGTGCTTAATGGAAAATCCCAGGAGTTTCATAGGATCCAAGAATTAAACATAATTTCTATAGAGGCTATAGGTAATCTGCTGTGTCTTGGTCTGATTCAGCTGAAAATGGTTAGCAAGGAACAAGGATGTAGCTGCTTTAAGATGCTGCACCGACGATTGCTGGGCATCATCAAGGCTGGCATTAGCAGAAAACAGTGAAGCAACGTCAGCAAATATAAAGGTCCTTCCGAGATACTATAGATCATTAATCGTAATGATAAACAGGGTAGGTCCAAGTACTGACCCTGTGGGACACTAAAGTCAACATGTAGCTTACTTGACACCGCACCAAATAAGAAAATCCGTCCTAATAAGTAATTTACAACAAATGCCGAAGGGCCAGCGATAACATCTACAACCTCTCCCAGCATATAAGTGGACATGCCAAAGACATCAGGGCTCTTGGATGGTTTATATGAACATACAATATCAGCTAGACCCTGAGATGTGACAGGCACGAAGGCATGCAAACACTCACGAGCAGGAAGAGTTGGAAATTATCGACCGTAGTAGCGGGCAGGGATCTTGTGAGATACAGCGTCGAAGGCTCGACTCAAGTCACAGAGAGTCAGGGAGAGAGACTCGCGGTTTTCAAATGTCACTTAAATGCTCTAAGCAATCCTGGCAACAGCAAGAATTGCTGTCATCAACAGATGTCAGATGAACAGAGTAATGTCATCAACAGATTTGAAAAAATAGTTGTTAAAAGAACCGGGACTGGTAAAGTCAGTCGATCTTGTCATTGCATCGTGTCAGAGCATGTCAGTGAAGAGGGTGTAATAAAATGTGGCGTTCCACAAGGTTGTGTTTGTGACCCTATTCTTTTCCTGATTTACGTCAACGACCTTTGTACTGCTAAATTCAACGGTAGGGCTACGGAATTTTCGAACGATACGGCACTAAGTTACACAGCTAAAACGTAAATGATCACTTTAATTAATTGTTAGCAGATTTAAAATGTTTAGAAATTTGGTTTCGTAGAAACTTATTAATTCTGAATGATGAAACTAAATATAGAATCTTCAACGTAAAAAAGGAAATAGTATGTAGTAAGAAACTAGTTTATCATAATTCTGACTGTTTGGGTAGCATGAACTGTAATGAATGTGTTCAGATTGAAAAAGTAAAATGTATAAAGTATTTAGGGCTTATAATTGATTCTAACCTTTCCTGAAAGAACCACGTCAAAAAGCTAAAAGGAGAAATGTATAATATTATCAGAACATTTTATTTTTTTAAAGATCTGTGTTCTAGGAAAATTCTAATTTATCACCCGTTGAAAAGATCCAGGTTAGGGTACGCACTTTCTTGTTGGGGAGGTACATACTTAACATACATACATACTAAAGCTTTTAATTACCTTCCAAAAGTGTATCCTAAGAAAAAGCATGAACAATTTTGAACTAGGACACGTACTACCTATTTTAAAACAGTCGGAATTGCTTCCATTAGGACATTTGTTTGTTTACAAGGTGCTACGTTTATTTTTCATGAGAAGTATTTCAAACTATAGAGATGTTTCGCAACCCTATGATTTCCGTTCAGCCTATAGTTTTGATATTCCGAAAGCTAACTTAACCATTGTTAACCATTTTTCAACATTTTTACACTTTCAGTGCACCGAGGTTGTATCAGTTAACATTTAAATTAATCACACAGAATAGCACACGCAATTATTTGAGTAACCTTAAGAGTTGGATTATCGATTTTGACAATGTTGCAGGGTTGCTTAGACCTCTAATTTAGTTTTGGATATAGAACTCAGCACTTTTACAGCTGCTGGAATTTTTTATTAACATTTGTTTCTAGCTTCTTGGTAATATATGTTCAAACTTGCTAATGAAGTGTATTGTTTCTAGTATACATTAAGGTACAGTAATTATATTTTCCACATTATCAGCTCATAGGTTTTTTTTAGCACATGTAGATAGTTTTTACTTTCATTTTCTTTTCAATTTAGTATTTAGTATTTCAAATTTAGTATTAGAGCTTAGTACTAAGTTCTTTCTTTTTTGCTTTAAAATAATTAATAGTAAAGGAACCCCGATTCGGGCTTAGCCTTGGGGAAACCTGATTCATAATTTTTCTTACATCACAAAATGAATTGTTTAATTTTTCTTACAAAAATGTGTATAATTTTCTAAATAATGTAAAATTTTCAGTTTGATGCAATTGTTGTGATGTTTCAAAATCAATAACTTGTATCTTGTGTAATTGTGAAATTTGTGATGAATAAAAAATGTACTGTATTTACTTATTTCCTCCATCCAGGGATCTGTGACCGTTGTTCACACCCCAAGCTGCCTTGCAGCGATTTGGGGCCTGTTCGATTTTGGCTGCAATTGCCTGCATCTTGCTAACTCGACTTTTGTAAAGGGATTAAAAGATTAAGAAAACACCCTTCATCCGAGCTAGATCCTCCGTATAACAATTAGTTTGAGATACCAAACGTCTAGGGCACCTAAACTTACTTTTTACGGCAGAGAAGGGCTTTGTTGTAACAGGTTGTATCTTGTCAAATTGACTCTCTAGATATTTTGAAAGCAAAAAATCTCAAATAGACACAGATCCCCAGTGAAAGGGAGAATGGTATCCCAGGGGACAAGGGCAATAGAGGCCCTAAAGCGTATCAAATCAGCGTCTTCCACATGTCTAGAACTAAATAAATAATTCACACACCAAGTGATAGTGTTTTTGATTTTGAAATCCCGACAGTTTTGTCTAGATCATGAAAATGGTTCCATGTTTTTTTTAATCATAGGCTTCTATTCTCTTATTCATAATAGATGTAACAGATAAAATAAAGGGGAAAGGTGAGGAAAGAGGTTTAATCAGTTTGGTAATTAACAATTGATTTATTTATGGAAATACCTGCCATGAATAAATGATACAATCAAACAGGATTCATCCAGCGTTGGAACTAATCCGAGCAGTGGAATCAAATCCAAAGCAGCTTACAGAGCGTAATCACCAATAATGACTCGACACAAGTCCCTTACGAGATTGCTGGCAGTCACCGATGCCCATCGTTCCTTACTGGGGCCATCATAAGCACATCGATGGTTCTTTGTTTGAAATCCATTATTGGTGATGGTGGATTTATGGTATTTAGATTTTTATTGCTGACGTTTTCCATCACAATTTTAAGTAAAACAAAGTTTCAATTTTTTGAAATTTCGGGATTTGGAGTCTAATCCTGTCCTCAGGCGAGCCTGACTACCTAAAACATCGCACAATTAGTACATTATCATAATGAGGCCAATCCTGTTTAGTCCGGATTGCTTCCTTCGGCCTATTCTGTGAGGCATAATGCTGAAAGCCAAAACGTTTAAAGCAGTCAAATAAGCATTCACTAACAATTGCGCACATAAGATACAAAACACGTCCACTCGTCTTGAAGACTCAAAGACAACTGAATAGGAGTGGGCGTGTCCCCGGAACCAGAAACAAAATGGCCGCGGAAAAAACTGAAATCCATACGAAGTGTGTCTAACAGATTTTTAAACTTAAATTCTTCCGTATATACATGAAATATTACACTACAAAAATAGCTTTACAGAGCAATAACACATTAATTTTAAATTTTTATACTAAAAGATAACCTAATGTCTCTTATGAACTTTTTCTGCGAGCTAGCATACCATGAGAATTTTGTTTCGGAATACTATTCACATATACTTTGTTTTCCCTATCCCTAACTTCTTTGCTAAAATCGGCAGCGAAAATTACCGGGTCTCAACTGAAGATTGACTAATTGGTTGGTCTGCTAGTTTCATGTAGGAAGCTTCAATTGGGTTTCTTTTGAAAAATAAGGTTCAGGTGTATCATATTGGCTTTTTCAAAATTCATTTGTTGATTTTCATACGAGCAATAGTGTGCAATTTTTGACTTTTCAACTAAGCCCTTCCTCGTATTTTTGTGAAACTTTGTTTTACTTAAAATCATGATGGAAAATGTCCACAATAAAAATCTAAATAACATTTATGGTGTTTATAAAATGTTAAATGGTTATGAGTTAAAGTGTTTACATAGTTTAGGTGTCTTACGACTAGTAGATTTATTGATTTAGGCAACAGTATTCTTCGAGTGGATTTAAACTATATACATTTTACTTATATATTCTAAAAATAGGTATTCTGGTAAATGATTCCATTCCAGACAATAAGTTGAAATATAAATTAGGTGACTATGGTTGCATTTCAATAGACAGCTAGACAGATCAAGAAAGCTATGCACTCAATTCAAACTACATGCTAATTATTTTATTATTATTTTTTTATTTTTTTAAACTTTATGTAATTTTTAATAAAATGAAAATGATGAATATCGATTGTTTATTGGGTTTAAAAATCCAAATACCTCATCAAGTTTTTTAAATATAATTATTGATATGCACTGTTTTTAAAGTGATATTTTCTCTAAAATATACTGTATCATTTTGCGAGGTAAAAATTATTTAATACCAAACATAAAACCTTCTAAAACCACTCTGAATACTGTGCAATAAATATATAAAACAAATATAAATTGAGACTTTTAAAAATTGCTTATATTTGGACATAATTTTTTAACTACAATTGATCAGAGACATAATAAGCTAGGAACCCCTAGCTAGACGACTTTTTAGGTTGACTCTAAAAAAACTCATATTGTTTTTAATCTCAACCCGGTGTTTCATAATAATATTCATTAAAATTCATTGATATACAGTACTGATTAAAATTTCTAATAACATTATGTTTTACTACTGTTTCATAACTCATAATTGAAAACGTCTGCAAAGATACAATCGTACTCAAGAATTTCGTGTTTTAATGACAAACTATATTAAATATTTGTAAGGTTTTCCATCCTTATTTTGGAGTTTATAGTGTATCTGAGGAGATAAAGTGAAAATTACAAAGCTAATATCATCCCATCATTTTGATTAAAGTCCTGCAATTTCCTCTGGCTGATTTTATTCTAGTAAAAGTAATTCTGACAAATTATTTCGCTTTGCTCGTGTTTTAATCAGCTCTGACAGTTTTACGAGTATTGTTTAGAGCGGATTTTACAGTGAGAGAAATTGTCCAACCAAATGTTTGATCACTTTTAACATTACAAAGTGAATGTGAAGTTATATTTTGTATTAAATATAATTAAAAGTGATTATTTTTTCATAAACATGATTCTGCATGATTTATTTAGAATCATTAAAAATACTATTTTATTTAGTAGGCTCTATCGGTATGCAATGTTTTCCAATCAATAACTTTAAGGGAGTACCTTTACGATTGAAAACTAGTTTATATATAGCTAATATTATTTGTAAATGTAAATATCGTTTCCTGAATAATGAAAACTAGGTGAGCAACTAATTAAAAACATTTATCTGATCCAGAAGAGTTTGATTATTTATGTTTCATTTAATTACATATTTATTTGAAATATCTTACTTACCCGCAGTATAGTTTCTATATTTGTTTTTAATGTTCTCACATTTGAAAATTAGCTCTGGTAATACATCAAGTTAAGTAAAGAGGTTATGTACGTACAAAAATCATAAAAATACTCACTGTATATGTATAAGCTAGTTCGGGAAAAAATAATTTTATTGATCCAATTCATGTTTTTTACATAAAATATAAACAGTTCAAACGTGTTTTTACATAGTTTTCACGACTAAAATAATTTTCTTCACAAGTTTTGATTAAGCTTATTTACCCGCAGGCATTCCTCCCTTATTACATATCTCCTCTATCGAACACGTCTCATTTCAAATGCATGGAACGTCCTTCCCTTACGGTACGTGTCAAAGTCGTTATACGAATATGTCTCCTACCTGGGATTATTATTCGTATACACAATTTAACATGTGTACTATGCGAATAAACAGCATTTTTATACTGACAACCTGTATTTGAAAATTAAATACCAAAGAAAAAATGTTATACAGCGATTATGAAAAACAAATTGTAATGAGATAATCAAGTAAATATTATGCTACTAGGGGTTTGCATTACAATAACGCATTAGCAGTATATATCAGTAGAAAAAACATTTTTTGTCCAATTTTAAGTAGTTCATGAACAAAATGTCCGTGTAGATGTAGAGGTACATGTGGTACATGTAGAAACATTATTTCTACAATTTTAAGTATAAATGAACAAATAAAACTGTAATTTTGGACATTACATGATACATCGTGTAATGTCAAAATTACAGTTTTATATTAAATATTAGTAGTTTTGAATGTAATATTGAGAAATAATAGTATTCTCCAATGGTCAAATCATGTCATAATATTATAACAAATTCTTTTGTCTCATTTTAGATAAATATCATTATAATTTTGCCTGTACATTGCTTAGATCTATGATAATTCTGGTTATTTCTATGTTTTATAGCCGCAAAAAGCCAAAAATGGTCTTATCTAAATTATTGTCTGTCTGTCTTCCCCTAAAGTCATACTAGGGATTTGTGTTCGTGTTATCCATGAAAATCAGAGCACCCAAAGTTATGGAACTTTTTCCCTTACACTATACCTTTTGGAAAGGTTTGTTGTTAACTTTAAAGACTGAACCACGTATTGTGATAATAAAATAATAAACTCTCGAAATCCAGTTTTGAGCAATATATTTTTACTTTACCGAGCATGTGATATATATAAGTGATTAAAAAGAAAGACATGACAAAAACACAAAAATATTTTTTACATTTGTCATTGATTTAAAACATACTTTTCCAAATCATACTATATAAACCTGTTTTCTTGACTTTGATGGAATTTTAATGTTACCTTGACGTATATTTAATTTCAATAACGATACAAATTAAATCAAATTTACCTGATTGCAAACTATGTAAACTTATACCTTTTTAATATGCTAAGAATGATTATTTTATTTTGTTTATTTGTTTGAGATCACAGATTTAAATTTTGTCTTGATGATAAATATTTCCTTATCAAAGAATCCTACAACCCGTACAAAGGACTGGATTGCTGATTCCGAACATGTAACCTAGTATTCGATTGTAAAAAAACTAACCAGGTAAAACAGGAACAAGAACTAAACATTTATATGTCTAAAATAAAATATAATAAAGAATTCAGCGTATTAAAACTATTACATCATTTTCCTAATAAAATATTTCACGTCCATCTTGTTCATTCCCCTTCATTTTATCCGTAAAATATATTTTGGGGAGACAACCTTACGAACAGTTAAGGCCTAACCCTAAGGACGGGTGGTCCTAGGTAGAAGAGATGTTCCATTGTTAAATTAATATAAATCAGATTATGATAATGTGCACATATATTCTTTTCTACGTTCTTATTTTTGGTAAAGGGTTATTTTGTAAAACATCGAAACGAAAAAATTTTGTTAACGAATACAATTAGTTTTCAGCAATTACATTAGTGAGTAGTTCATCGACCAGCTATTGCATAATTCATGACCATAAATAAAGATGTCCGACCCTTGTCTGGGCCGGAACTAACTAGAGATCTATGTATGCTCAAGAAACGAATCCATAACTCTGTTTTATAAATATAATAACATAAATATTTAGTCGACAAATTCATGATAAAAGACAATAGTTTAAAGACATCATAAATACTCTCTCATGTGGTTTTAAGAGACATGTTTAATATATTTTGTTTTTGATGTGTTTTATGTTTTTACTAAAAGAAAGGTTTCAATAAGGATAACCTCTGGATCATTGAATAAACACACGATGGTTTAATGCACCTGACTGCTTTTGAACTGGTCCTACTGTAGATGTTATGACTACAACTGTTCATGCTGCTGGAGAAAATCTTCAAGTCTTTAGGACGTCAAATGTTCTACACACTACAACAGATTTAACATGCATTGTATAAATTGTATGATTACATGTAGATTGTATTTCAATCGAAGTAAATTGTAACGATGTATATTGGAAATAGTAATGTCATGTAATAAAAACAATATGACTTCCTGAAAAATTTTAGCAGGATGTAAATTTTTCTTTGCATCCAGAAGAAAAACTTCACCTTTCTAATAACGGTTGCATCTTAAAATGTACAAACCAATTAAAATCAGTGTATAACGTATAATTTTTACTAAATTCATAATTACATATTTTATGAATACATACATACACATATATATAACTTATTTTATATGTCATTGGGATTTTAACTATATATTTTAATAACTTTGTAGGCTATTACATGAACAAACTTTGAAATTTCAGTATTCATGCAATCGAAAACTATTCTCAACAAAGCCAGAAAATTGAGTATTTAAGCTATAAGTTTTTCAGGAAAAGATTTTAGGATATTTCTGTAATAAAAACGTACCTTTTTTATATAGCCCAATACCCTAATTAAGACCCAAAAGTATGATTAATTTACAGAAATGCGTTGTAACAATTAATTAGCTAACGTTACAATGGCATTCAATTTAATTAATTAATTACTTTCATTAAATCAACAGAATTCAATTTCCAAGGGTAAATTAGAGTCCACAAATAACATTTGATTACTTATAATGGCTTTAGCTCAAAATAATGCAGAAACAATTAACCTAAAACTAGAATATTCCCTTTCATGTCAACTCTCTAGAAATATTTTATTCATAACCTTCAGTCACTCACACTACTAACTGAAGTACTGATTTATAATTTATATTTAGACGATTCAATCGGACATTCCTTTTGTTATAGTATTTATATCTACGCAATAATATCTTATGTTAACCTTTGAACCTTGTGATTTAATGAATCTAGAAAAAACATTTTGTAATGAAAATTAATTATTTAGTATTTTTTCCTGCCTCGATAACAGGTGGCTTCGTTGAATAATTAACTAATTCATTTATCGGTTGCTTCTTATCCATATGAAGCACGAGTGCATGTGTGAAACCATCCAACAGAGGTTAAATGTTACATACGTGTTAAATACCAACACCAAAATTTAGTGTAAAATGGAAATTAAAGAGAAAAACACAGACAATGATGTTTTATTTCTTGATAAATTACGTATCTGGATATTATAAGTATACCTTTAAAAAGTTTGTTCTATGTTAAATTATAGAACAACAAGCCGTTTTGTATATTAGTAAAACATGTTTAACTCTAAAGTATTTGATTGTAAAATTCATCAATGGCCATTTCATTTAAATAAGTAAACTTACAAAATCCAGTTGTTTGTGTGTAAGGTTTTTTTGGAATATCATAGTCATTCATTGCCCCCCCCCTCCTTAAGGACGTACTTATGTAGTTGCTTAATGTTCTTTCATGCAGAAACATGGATTATAAGAGTAGCGGGTACCGCCTATAAAGCAACTGAAACAGGTCGTCCAGCCGACGAATCATTTAAACCCCTGCTTAGTTAGAAGTTTATAATTATGAAGTTTCTAACGTCACGATAATGGAGTTCAATCATCGTGACGTTTGAGCGCGTAACTTAAATCTCAAAGGTTTGTTTATCAGACTTAATAGTTTAGCAGAAGAAACTATATTGCAATTGGCTGTATCCGTCTAAACATAGATTATTACCTTGGACAAAACATTATAGGAAGAGCTTCCCTAGCTAAATATTTTACGGAAGCCCGGCAGGCATTTCCGTCATTATATTTCGGAAATGATTCCTTGTTTAAACTATTTATTAACTGATTGCACTCAGCAGTTACGTTTTCTCTAATCAGGATTGGGACCCCAATACTTTATTATATGACAAGCAAAAATAACCAGAAAGTTTTAGCTTAAATGTTACAGCTTTTTTAAATGAGACAAACTATTCGTCTTAAGTTTTGGAGGGTTTTGGGATGGTTAGTGAATATTAGTTTTTTTATGAAGATAACACTATACATGCCATTCTAGAGTCGTGCGCAATGCATTACCATTGTTTACAAATTCAAATTACTCACAAAAACCGTTTAATGCAATGCCACGTAATAAAATTAAAAAAAAATTACTTGTCGAAATAAATAATCCCCCTCATGCCATGCAAATAATTATAAATACAGTTATGTAATAAAGATTATTTGAATATAATACAAGATTATACGGTATACGGTTTAGTTATATGAATGTGTTACTCCATATCTGAAGCCTTTACGGGTTTTCTATGCTATAAAACCGTATTGAAAAAAACGGAATTCAATTCTTGTGTATTATCAGTATGTAATATATTATAGTGTTGGTGATAAATTACAAACTAAAGTATATACTGTCTTTAATCCAAAATCGAAACTCACAGTTAGTCACTTTACTAAATGTTGTGCTTTATTTTTAGCAACATACTGTTTCATTGTTTGAATTCTTCACGTAGAAAAATATGGTATTATTTCTCTATTTATAAGATTTAAATATGGCGTTAAAATTACATTGAACAGCTTCACCATAAGAACTTCAGTTTAACTATGCAACGATGTAAATACAGACTCCAAGTGCACACTGAGCATATAAAATATGTACCCACAACCGAGCTCGGCGATAAACATTCATTTACAGGGAACCCGTAATGCGGGTGCTGGAATCAACATTACTCTCAACAAGTAAATGCAAAATAACAAAGGAGGTACGAGCTATGCCAACGGGACTTTGCGAGGAAAGAAACTCATTTTTGGAACGTAGTGAATCTTTTTCGAATTTAAAGTCACGGCGTTGGTAAAGTCGTTATCTTAAATTACGGTTATTTTGTACTTTTCTCTGTATACTTCAGATTATTAAACACATTATAGTTATTGATAACTACACTGATTATCAGACTTTAAATCTGTTAGTGAAGAAAATAAGAGTACAGTTAAACTATAAGCCACTTCCTGCAATAATAATTCATCGATTTAATTTTCTTTTTAGATTTTGTTCATTCATTTTTATAGATAATAAAGTAGGCTTATTCTTAAATATTTTATTTATCCTTTGATTAATTAATGTACGTAAAAGTTAAGAGGTAAGAATGTGCACATTTGTGACATATGTAAATGCTATAGTTGTAGAAAACTATCTCTTTAAACAAACGTTTTCGTCTATCAACCAGTTGGTCACACTTTGTCATATGTTATCCATTTTTGAGTAATTTTACTCTTTCTTATGAAAAAATATTTTACATTATGTTTTAAAGCATTTTTATTCAAATGAGATACATACTTTATCTAACAGTTGAAATGTACACTGACAACCAAATGGATCGTCTTAATGATTTTTGTAATAATCTTATTTATTATACTTATTTTTAGTCTACAGCATATTGATGAAGCCTAGTGGAACTACAACAGTTATTTTTATGTCAGAGGGCAATGCTTTATGTACAGACTCTGAAGTAACAGCAAACATCAGTAGGGAGGCCTTCCTCTGAAGATGATGAGTGAGGGTTGCTCACTTCAAACCCCAGCAGTAGGGAGGCCTTCCTCTGAAGATGATGAGTGAGGGTTGCTCACTTCAAACCCCAGCAGTAGGGAGGCCTTCCTCTGAAGATGATGAGTGAGGGTTGCTCACTTCAAACCCCAGCAGTAGGGAGGCCTTCCTCTGAAGATGATGAGTGAGGGTTGCTCACTTCAAACCCCAGCAGTAGGGAGGCCTTCCTCTGAAGATGATGAGTGAGGGTTGCTCACTTCAAACCCCAGCAGTAGGGAGGCCTTCCTCTGAAGATGATGAGTGAGGGTTGCTCACTTCAAACCCCAATAAAGCTGCGAAGAAACATGTTGCGCCTCTTAGCACACAACAAGCACTTCATGGATGATAATTAATTACAATGGAACTAACTGTTACTAATCTCTCTGGTTAATGTGATCATGTGATGTATAGACCGTGTGAGTGATCAGGTCATGAAATGGTCTATTGATAGCCCTATTTCAACTCTCCTGATTGTTTTGTAATATTCATTCATCACACATTCATTATTGTTAACCAAAATACACAATTATCTATTATTTTGACAAACTCTTTGCTCTAACTATACCCCGCAGGGGCTCACTTATGTGGGACGTGGAAGGCGACCACGCGGACCTCTAGCCAAATCCCGTAACCCAGGGATGGCGGTGTCTTTGACCACCGAATGGGTAGAGACATGATCTCGGCCTAACACCGTTCCGGCTTAAAAAGGTGACGGTACTACGGGCTGGAGGGGGCTTCACTCCCTCCTGGGTTTGGATTCGTAGTGGCCGTGGTTGGTGCTGAAATGTGCTAGTCGAACCCCTGTCCCTTCCAGAGTGAGGTTTGCCGATGCTAAGGTGTCGCTCGTCTCTGGGCCGCCGAGGGCGGATAGCCGGTGTACCGGTGAAATCGGGGGGCAGGGGGGAGATGCTTGCCGGTGAGCAACACCGGTCGGGGTGGCTTCGATAGCCACAACCAACGATCTATACTACCACAACTGGTCGGTAGGCTGGATAACAACCGGGCGGGTGAAACCGTGCAGGCGGACATCCGTGGTGGTAGGGGGCAAACGACACCCCTCCATCGAATGAGGTGCCTTGACCAAGGGCATAGCGTAATAGGCTTAGAGCCTCAACGCGAAAACCTCAATGCATCAGGGTTCCGTTTCAATGCTCTAACTATAATAGTAACAACAACGTATAAAAAAGAATATTGTCATTTGTTGCTAATGTACCAGTAAACTAACTAGTAATAATAATTTTCATTAAACTTTGCCAACAAACATTTCTGGTTAAGAGAGAAAGTGGTTAATGTTAATAACACATAATAAATCGTGACAAAAATATTTCCGCTGCACAGAACGTTTACTTTCCTCTGTTGGAAATATTGCTAACGCTTTCCATTTGTATTCTGTTTAGGACATGGACCATTTCACATCAAAACTGTAAACAAAAACACCAGTTCACATTTCACAAAAATAAATCTAACAACCAACGTATGCTGGCTCCAATTTATGATTTTACAGTAGTATATTGTTTAATATTATTGTTATTTTGGCAGATTGATAATTATAAAAAGGTTTTAAAACTCGGTAATTGTATTAATTAATTGTCAGGCTTAAATTACTAAAAGAGTGCATGATTAAGTGTCAATGTAATCCAAACAATTTATTGATTCATTGGCTAATCGAAACAGTTTTTAATGACTGCTTTTTTTAGTGCAAGCAATCGATATATTTATCTTCTTTAGTTCGTAAGGATTCCTTCTCTATGAGCTATGAATGATGAAGTTAAATTGTCACTAACCCTTGTGCTAGGAGTAAGTCAATGTTACTGGACCAGCGCCTTCGAACCTGGGGCAGGAAACTCCTAGATTATGAGTGGCCTTTGCTTACTCCATTGTACTAATATTACAACACTACAATAATTACGTAACGATATTTTATGGTGCCGCAGCTGGTAATATAAAGGTAAAGAATTGTAGAAAGTCGGTTGAGTTTGGGTGAAATAAATAAAATGAAAAATGTCTTTCTAAAGAAAAGAAAATTATGTAAATAAAACTTAAACTATATATAGATTAAATTAACAACAAAGTAAAACACAAAATAGATGCTGAAAAGTTATTCCACACTATCCGAGCCTGGGTGTAGTTTTCTTCCTGTATAACCAGTAGTCCTTTCATAAAAATAATCATTAATTTATTATTATTAATATATCCAACTATTGGTAATAATTTTTCTCTTAAAACAATCTGTTTATATATCTTAAATCATTAATCAAAAATATTATTTTGATTTCTTTAATAAATTTAATACGACAATTATTTCGCTGTTTTACAGAAACAATACATAAAAGTATATTACTAACGGGAAGTCAATGTTAATATGCATTTTATATTCTATTTAAAGGGAGAGAAATATCTTGTTCAAAAGGTAAATCAGCTTTAGCTATACGGGTGAACTTGTTAACATATATAACGAGATGGCTACGTATCACTTTGATGACTGCACGCGTTGTCTGCCCTGTGCTAGCTAACCTGAATAGTTCCCTAGCCTATATCATTATGAGCTAAGTAATTTTACTTGGATTATTTAGTGCGTTAAAAATATAAATAATATTTCTATAAAATTAAAATTACTTTAAAAATGGTTGATTCCAAAATAATTTTTATTGATTTTCTAAAGTGCTTACTTTGAGGGGGAAATCAATTCGTCTGTCTATACAAGATTTAACAAAATTTGGTAGAGACGTGTATTGCTACAAATGCTCGGACGAGTTCGTAGACCAGACATATCGGTCAATCGGAACGGGTAGTTTTGGGTGGGGGCTGTATCCTAAGCTGGGGGTATCCTATGTCATTTTTAAATATTTAAAATTTTATCCTTCACCATTTGAATCAGCTAAAAACTACACATATTAGTTCCTTAAAGTTTTTCTCTATCTACAACGGTTACCGAGATATTATAAGATCTAAACACAGTACATTGTATTTAGGGGCTCCAATGCTAATCTTGTGGAGGATAAGGAAAATTAATATTTCTCTTACCAATCAATAATATTGGATGAAACTTTGTATTTAGCTTCATGTGGTTGGGATCCATACTTTTATGCTAACAAGTCATATTTAATGTGTTCCTCACAGCAGCAAACCTGCATACTCTATTCCATGTTAATCTTATGGAGAATAGGTTAACTCCTTTATTTATGTCCAGATATGATATATAGTCAGATTAAAAATTAAAAAGATTAAAAAAAGTTTATGGTAAAATGCCTACTTTTACTGTTCCTCAAAGCAGCAAACCTGCACACTCTTTCCCATATTAATGTTACGGAGACAAGGCAAATACTCTAATTTATCAACAGTTATTGATTGATCAATTTTGTCACATACTTGTACTATTATTGTCATATTATTTAGGTGTAAATTTGCTGAGTATACAAGTCTTCTGCGACGGGGGTATTTCTGTATGTTACCTATTACTAATTATTAATCAGTGTGCTGCTTTTTAATAATTATATATTTTAACTATTCAGTTTTCACGTTTTTCTACGCTAATGAACTGTACGAATAACAAAATATGATGATAGTGAGATTAAACTTATAGTTGTATATTAATGCTCAAATCACCTGCTTAGTGTTAACGAACTTAAAAAAGCTGATCTAAGTGTCTTAGTATAAGTGATGTCACACGATAACAGTTAAAATAAAAAAATAACTCATTTACTTAAAACTGACCTTTCTCCGTTATTTCCAAACCAATTTCCTTGTATTTGGTGACGTTAGGTTTAAATTTAATCTCCTAAATAAAAGATAATTAGTGTATTTTTACCTTAAGTGTTTTTTTATATTTTCGTTTTAATTTTTTTGAAATAGATTATACAAAATATTTTTCCCGTATTCATGTCTTTAGGTGATAAAGCTACAACATTTCATTTCATTTTATAAAGAGCCTCTGTAAAATTAAAATACAGATTGATATGGTCCAGAAATAATATCTGGACAGGTCGGTAAATAGTTCAAGGATGCTCTGTACAGATATGGACAGGTCGGTAAATAGTTCAAGGATGCTCTGTACAGATATGGACAGGTCGGTAAATAGTTCAAGGATGCTCTGTACAGATATGGACAGGTCGGTAAATAGTTCAAGGATGCTCTGTACAGATATGGACAGGTCGGTAAATAGTTCAAGGATGCTCTGTACAGATATCTTGATTTCTCTTAGAAAGTTAGGAAACACCTAGACCTAGAACGAGTGAACGGCTATGTTGCAGCCGTTAGATATTGTATGGGTGATACTTTTTTTGAATAAAAAGAACATACATAAGAGTAAAGAGTTCAGGGACACTCTTTGTATAACTTTAATTCACTAGCCTTTTAACCTAACATTATTTTTACCACCCAAAACAATTTCAAACTAATGTATACTAGCTATTCAGTTATAACGTGCCCAGTTGTACCCACTTAGTAAGTTGAAGACAGTGATGATTTTCAGACGCGTCCAGACGTAAACACACTCTCATGAAGGGATGTAAATCAACGGACATCAAACAGTCAAGTAACAGTCTAAAATTACCACAAACTCAAACGGATATTTATTTATCATTTGGCGATTTCGAAACTCTTACAGCTTGATCGGCCACCCGCAAGAGTCAGTCATTAACCGCTCGACACCTGTAAATTACTCGAGGACTGTTACAACACGAACGTTTTTAATTTGGATCTCAAAAACGTTGGCAACTGAGGTGTTTTGATAAAAGGTCTCTCTCATGCCTGTGCATATCATTACTAAAAGAGGGCTGAAGGTTTTTTACACTTTCCCGCTTGAACGGTAAATGCCATGCATTATTACGTAAATACCAAAAATGTTTTTAATAATATTTATTCTCTATTTATACTGTAACTTACTCAACAGAATAGAGTACTCTGAAACGTTCTCTATACATCTTGGATGAAGTCTCCAAAGGTAATTGTCTTCTTCATCTGTCAATTGATAGTTTACCCTCTAATAATTGAATAGTTTTAAACGTTGAAGAAGGGGCGAAGGATGCTATTATTGTTACATAAGAATTATTATATAGATAAATATCGTTATTCGCCTTTTATTTGAAAGTACGTCAAGTAATAATTAATTTAGTTTTCCTTTTAATTGTATGTTTGTTCAAAAAACCTATGTTTTGAAAATTTCAAATTAGGTAAAAAAAATTAAAATGTCTATAAAAAGGAAAATAAATTTTAGGAATATATGTTTCAAAATTTGTCAAGACAACTGTAAAAATATTTGTATTTACTTCCCTGTGGGATTTAGGTAGATCATGGATGTGTCTAAAGCAAATGTTTTCAGATGTAACCAGCTGTTCTTATGCGTTTATATACAAAATCAATACAGTAGCTCTGGTAGTTTCTATGGAAACCCGTTCCATATTTTCCATCCTACAAAACACCAAAAGCCCTCACCCAGGGCTAACTCATATCCATGGCAATACGTACAAATTGAAAAAATCCGTCTAGTTTTTAATCACGTTAGTTAAAAACTCAAAGTACATCTATTGTTAATAAAATCATAATTATAGTGGAAGTGTAATGCGTAAAGCTAAGTAAAAATTAAGGATAATTTTAGTGCATATAAATTTTGACGATTGTTCATCAGGCCGTTAATCAACAAATAAACGTTTTCTGAGTAGTGTAAACTATTTTAGTTTCCACTTGATAGCTATATCAATAAAAAAGCAATGTAACGATTCTAATCCAAACCCACAGTAGATACTTGACTCCCCATTCTCTTACCAAGTTTTCAAATAATATTCAGTATCGGAAGAAGCGTGAGGGCCTCAGGAAGGACGTCAATGGGTCGCTTCCTCTGCCATTGTTGGCGTGTGCCCAATTAAGCTGTTGACGCTTCATCAATGGGCAACCACCGAACACTTCTGTCCTGCCACAACCTGCCAAGTAGCGTACCGGGTACCTGGTACCTGTACCTGGAAATAACCAAAAACCGTTATTATAATTCTCATAAACTAACCAAGAGTAAAAGCAATTGAAAAATATAAAAAATAATATAAAAAGTAAAAACATAAAATTAATTTTAAATGAAAACTTTAAATAAATACGGAAAAAAATAATTCGAGGTCAGGTGAAACAGATAAAACATCAGCCTCACATAGGATTTTGAAAACAGCCGAATTTGTGGTAGTAAAAAATAAATATCCTGATTTAGCCAAAATTGATCTTTCTTGCCTCTTCAACTTTTTTTTTTTTATATTTGAGAACCGATTATATATATTAATAACCGAGAACTTTTACTTTTAGCTTTGATTGTTTTTTAAATTAGTGCTTAGATTTATTATATAATAAGCTAATATTTTTGCCAGTAGTATATTGTTACATGTCTCGTATAATTTTTTAAATCTAATATATTATGATGTATTGCGAGAGAACCATATTGGATGTCAATTAGTCAATATTACAAATGAATTACGATAGAGTATGTATCTGTTTTTGTATATGTCAGTTGTTTATAATCATTATTACGATAGTTATTGAGTTTTTTTTTTGGAATAATATTTTTTTTTTTTTTTCATAACAATTTATACAAATAAGTTTTTTTTTCTAATATTATATAAGTTTTATTAATAAGATTTATAATTAGAATAATGTATTTTTTCTCAAATAAATATATACAGTAAATATAAGAAAGCTCTTTGTAAATTAGGATCCGCTAGAGCCTACACTGTAGGTTCATGCAGGTACCTTGTATCCTACAGTATACGGTACCAAGTTGACAAACATTATTGCACTAAATCTACTAGCATTGTACTATCAGAAAAAACATACAATTAAATGATTTTGGAAATACAAGAAGTCGAAATTACGTAATACTAATTAATAAACAATTCCAAAACTCAAGGAAACAGTTTGGACGAAATACACATAAAGTTATAAATCGATAAACTGTTGTGCATTTACAACTTTTACCGATTAACTAAAACGAAAATGTATACTTTGGTATAGGCATGACACTCTTTCAAACTGGCTCCTCTTTTAGTATAATTGGCCATTTGTCAATTGCAGTCCAGGCAATACACATAATATTGTTATAATAAGGTTTTCAGAAAGAGAGATAAATTGAGTGAGGAAAGTCCCGAATCAAAGTACAAATCCAAAATCGGTACGTCAAACATCCAGAAAGGAAATTATGAGGCAAAAAAGAATGATGAGTACTAGTCAAAAAGACCAATATTATCAACCGCAAGTGGGAAACAAGAGGGTCTAAGCGTAGAAAGGGCCCTGTCTCCAACAGACTAAAATCAGAGAAACTTTGTATCAGCGTAAAATCAAACTATTTAATACAACACACACAAACAAGTTTGTTATTACTTTGGGGGAGCGGATCTTACAATAACCCCCAAAAATGTTAGATCTATTTTAGTGATTAAAAAACTATTTTTTTCTAATTATAGTTGGTGACTAAATAAAGTTTCATGTTTATTTTTAAATCAGTAGTTGTTTTAATTATTGTATTAATAATCATTATGTATTTTAATAGTTCTAACAAAGGTATGTATTATTTTCTTTATTTTTTATATGAGAAAGTATGTGGCAACTCACTAATACTGTATATTTATATTTGGATACATTAAACTTGTGCTGTGATCTTCAACTATAGCTCTATGCTGAACTTAATGCTAATCAAGAACCGCATATCACATGGTCCCAAAGAGACCCTTAGCCATCCCCAGCTCAAAGACAGGGAAATGTTTATATATTTGTTAGAAAATGTCTAAAGCGTCCCATACAAATGGCTACTATTTTGTAATAACATTTTTTTATTTGCACTGTGCATACAATATTTCACTACAACACACAAAACATGAAAAATAAAATTGTAATATATATATATATAATATATATATATATTTGTGTGTGTGTGTGTGTGTGTGTGTGTGTGTGTGTGTGTGTGTGTGTATACACACATTATCTGCTGTTATAAAACGCCTGACCTCCTGTTTTCAATACCAAAAGGGTTATTTCAAGGGCACATTTGTTGGTTTTTTACACAGGGTGTAAAATTCTATTTAGATTATCAAATATTTCATACATAACCTTTCTTGTCAGTTATACATGATTTGAAAGTAACACATTTTTAATCGGTATGACTTAAAGTCAGTGCAAAGCGTTATATTTAAATTGAATTCATAACTTGAGTAAAATGTCCATTGTAATAGTAATTAACAGTTTAGAATAGTGTTTGACTAGTCATGGAGAGAGCAAAGTTATCCTTTGTTTATTTCAGGAAGTTGCATATTCAACAAACCATTCCTCATATCCTGTGTATATATTCTAGAATCGTGTAAAACCGTTACTCCCTCACAATTTCCACCATGCATTTTCCCATTTTTACGAGATATCTGTTTAGCTACATATTTTACCACGGTATTATAGATGTACTTGCATTTAATGCTATAAATATTTGCTGCATAAATACAAATAAATTTACCATTTACAAATTATCTTTTAAAACCATGATCGTATTTTATATTTACTAATTTTTTTTCTTCGAGAAAAAGATTCATTCTAGATTAGTTATTCAGTACCAACAAAAAGCCTAGTAAATTATGAATAGTTTCATGTTTGTACAACGATTTTCAGTACGTTCCGCTCAGTTATAGCTTTTATATAGGATATTTAAATATAGCTTTTAAGTAAAAAGAAATTTTACAATTAAATGGCTGAAAGTTTAATGTCCTACTGCTGAAGTATTTAATATTATAAATTGTGTTAAAACATATCTGTGTTTTATTCAAACATAGTTCTGTGATCGTTGTCACAAAACCAATTTATATTTTACAAACATACCAATTACGCATATATGCCTGGGAGCAAATGACGTCAACCTGGTTAACATGAATTGGTTTTTATGAAACACTAGAAGTTGCCCCAAAATAAATTGCTCTTACATTTTTTTCTATGGTCAGTAAAAATACAAAATATAACGTTTAAAAATATACTGTATTAGTGAGCTAACACATATTTCTCACTCAAGTGTATTTAAAAACGACAATCTATAATAAAACTACCATATTCTTTAAATTTGATCTAAATCTCATTTAATAATTTATTGTTTCAAACATAATCATAAAATTTCTGAAAATGACAACAAGAGAAATATAGTTAAATTATTTGTTAGAATTTTATAGTTGGACCCCCCCCCTTAATGCCAAGCTTTTTTAAGTGGGGTTTGTTGGGTGATTTGACCATACGCTGCACACTAAGGTTCATGTAAAAATAAGAAAGACATTGATTTTTTAATATTCCCCATGAAGAATAACATTGGTCGCTCTCGGACAACGTACTGCGTTTATCATGGATAGTAGATTTTACTTTTCTCTGGAACGGTTAGTTGTAGACAAATAATTCAAAATACCAATTTGTCTAGTTTCAGTCGCTTTCAGTGGTGGCAGTCAAATTATTATACTTTACCTTTTCGGTAAAGTATAATACTTACCTATTTAACTTTTACTTTACCTTTATACTGTTTTCGTGGAAAACTTAAGAAATATATTTTTTTTTATTTTAAAAACCTCTAACTTTTGATTCGTTACACACAAACGCGCGCGGACGGATGTACAGACATCACGTCATAACCCACTTTTTTAGATTCAGGGGACCCCAAAACGGATATTTCTACATTCAGCTCAAATTCGAAAATGTTGACGAAACCAATACATTCCCAATACACTGTCGTATGAAGGAAGAAAGTAATAGGTTAAAATTCAAAATAAAGCATACGTGGAAGTTACCGCTTGCCACAGTCAAAGCCCGTATCGAAGTTGGGGACTCCTAGGAACTATTTGCCATCAAACGGGAAGATCAATACTGACTACTATAAAACAATAGGATGGAGAACAAAGAGGGGTCAGCTGCCTCGCTGCTCTTTTTGTCTCAACCCTTTGCCCCAACAAAGGCCCCGGATCCAGCACCAGCAGCGGGGGGCCTCAAGATGCACTCGTTTCAGCTGATTTTGCGATAATTATTAGGGTAACATGAATCAAGCGATGTGATTAGGTGTAGAGAGAGTCTGGTTGATAGTTTTTGATGTAATAAACCAATTCTTTGGGATGAAAATTTTATAAAAAATTATACAAACAGGCTACCAAAGTTTATTTCAATACAAAACATTAAGTATTTAAAACTTTGTAATAGGCAAAACAAAATATTTCTAATACAGGAAAAAGTAAAATTTCACCGACTGAAGGGAAAAATATTTATTGAGATCATTTTGAATGGAGTTGATAACTAAATTAGACTAGTCTATAGAATCTAGTGATAAATCCAAAACATATTCTGAGAAAACGGATTGGACGAATGGCATTTATAATTATATTTGTTGGGTTGTTATGTACTCATGCGCAAAATGGATTCAGTGGCAAGTGGTTCTTTACTTAGAAAAGTGTAATATGAATAGTAATACGATTAACATTTAAGTTTATCTCGTTTTCCTCAATTATAAACTGGCTTATCTGTTATGAAAAGGAAGCAAATTAAATGCCTGATGATATTTTTCCAAAAACATTAACTTTTGGAGCAGTTTCCGTACCTGTTTGCTACTCTCTAATAATTTCCTAACAACATTTTTGTGGCTTAATCTTTACTGTTTTTAGAAAATAAAAACCTCTGAGATGTTGATTAATTTATTTTATCAATCGTTCAAAAACTTTAAGGTCACCAAAAGCTACCTATTTTTATTTAAGATTAATGGAGAATACATCGGTAGTATTAAAGTGTAAAAATGTACAAGGGAAATTTAAGATAAAATTAACGGGTTAAAAAAATCATTTTCTAGTGGATTTTTTAAATTAGTAAAAAAATATATTTAAGTTAAAAAGTTAAAGTTAAAAATTTTGGATTTAAGTCTCATTTGTGTTTTTTCGCCATTAAACATTTTTAACACTAAACAAAAGTTAACATTTTAGGCCTGGACCACCCTGTAGCCTATAATAAGAAACCAAAAAGTCATTTCGTCATAAATACGTCTCATATAATAAGTTTAAATGTAATGTTTAAAATAATAATAATTTAATTATAGTTTACAAAATGAATTGTATATATCTTAGGATGTAGAGATTATAGTTCTGTATGGGATATCAAAAGCTGCGGAAGCAGAAATAAACAATGTAAGGCAATGAATTCCAACGCATTCCTGGTAAGGATATTAATGTACCACAACCAACCGCTACATAAACTCCTTCCACACTGCCGCGCCACGCGGTCTTTATTTGACTTGCCAATGGGCCAAAAAATAGCTCTGACGATTAATGTAAATGTGTAAAGGAAACGTTTAGTTACTTCAGATAAAACAGAAATTCAACAGTCACATAGCTCATTATTACGGTTGTCTATTATTAGGCTTATATATTATACTTACTGATATAAACAATATACCTAATACACTACTATATTTAATGAAACACTAATATGACACAAATAATGTTTAACTGACGTGGTTAATTAAAATATATACACCTAATAATAGTGCTGATTAAGCTTATGAAATCCTTTATTCTTTTCAACTACATGAAACCAATAGAGTAAAAATCCATCAAAGAGGGAAGCGGTTATTTAAACTTTAAGGATTAAACAGTTAAGCAAATGTAAAGAGATTTATTGTTCATTAAAACCCCCGTTAAACAATTTTGCCAATAAAGGTCTTCCAGATAAAAGAAACAAGCTCGTCTCTAAAGTTCTTTTCAAGAAAACATTAACACATTAATGACATCGTAAAACCCAAGGCCGTAAAATTGGGCGTCGAGTTCTCGCTCTCATCTGCGCCCCTCGCTGTCCCGGCCCTGCGTCGTCCCCCACTTCTCTAATTATCCCTGGTTGACCGTGAAATATAATAACGAGAAAACAGATTAACTAACTTTTTAAAGTTATACAACAGAATATATAATATATTTTTTACATAATGAAACATCAAGAGAGATAAAATCACATTTCTTAAGAATATAGGAAAATATAGACCATGTTTATTAGATATAAACACAAAAACACAAAAAACACAAAAATATTCCACGGAAAATGTAGCATTAGACTGTTTAAAGTAAAGATTAATTATTTCAAGAACAACTTAATTAATTATGAAGTTTAGTAAAACAATACTTTTGTTACTGCAAACCTAATTTTGCTGTAATGAGAGTGTTATATGGACTTCCATTACTAATGTAATTTTCATACAGATAGCAATTATTTTAGATGATAATTTTTTCTAAATAATCAACACCTACGTTTAACAAAATCTATAAATATACTTAGAAATTGTATGATACTTGATGTTGTAGCAGGTAAATAAAGGCGCGGCTTATAGATTTACAAAATGTGCTTACACTAGTATTGGAAAATACACAGTATGAAATATATCAAAATGTTATGCATCACCTAAGTATTTACTCAAAGATTCATGCATAGTTTATTGAACCGATGGAAGATTACCCTATGATTAACGTGAAACCAACGGTGTGTAGAGGAGCAAGACGTTGCTTCAGTTATATCGAGAACAATGGATCTTGCTGTAGCCAAGTGGTTAGTGGCTTGTACTTCGATGGAGAGGTTCAAACCCCGGGATGCCTAATTAGGTTTGGACTTTTTTTCAAACTTTTTTTTAAGTGTAGTAACTTTGCGTCTCTATATAAACACCTCTAGCATAGAAAGAACAAACCAAAAAATAAGGAACATGTTTTGGAGTTGTTTGTTTATTTGAATTTCTTTCATTGAACTTAAAAGCTCTGAGAACATTCGACAGTTAATTTTAATAAATTAGCCTAAGCAATTAGTAGATAACATCAGTAGCTGTTTTAGTAAAAATGAGACCTGTTGATTTGTTTTAGCGGTAAAAATAAACACGAAACGGAATAAACTATATAGTAAATAAAAATATGAAAGTTATATTTCTCAAAATTTTAAAATACACTACATCCCTTTACATAAAAATGTAATATTTTCCAACTGATTAGGTTTTTAGGAAACACTTCAAATATCTTGGTTAGGTGTATTAATATTATAGAGAAAATTTAAAATTTCTAGCTACAACCATATCTTTGTAATAATTTTTAAGATATTAAATGATTGAGCAGTAAAATATGTTGCGAGTATATATATTATTAGTAGTATTTTAACTCATTTAAACAATCTTAATGGTATACAATCTATTTTATCTTATCGTTAAAGTAGAGGCACTGAGCTATTGTCAGTCGTTGGTACTAAGCTAAGCCAACTTGTAGCTTGGTACTATACAACTACATCGGCTTGGAATAGAAAACATCGAGAGGCTAATGTCTCAGACCTACTGAAAATGTTCAACTTATATATAAATGTTAACGCATAAGGGTGAATGAACAAGTAACAGGCTCTTCATTTAAGATAAACATCGCAGGAGCTAGTTTACATAGCTGGAGCAGCTCTCATCTCTGTAGAGACTTGTTCTGACGAGGAACAAGCTCCGAGGACCTGTCGGATCTAGAGTTCTCGTGTAAGACTAACTCTATTAAGACTGCACCACCCATCTCTGAACACCAGATGGAATTCATTTTAAAATCTTATTAGAACTGCACCCTGACATTCCTCCTTGCGTATCTTCTATCTGTACTATGGTGATGGATATTCAATAAATTATACCATAAGGTATTCTGTTAACGTAATCGTTTAGTTAATTTTATCAACAACATACACTCAATGTTTGAATAACTAGCAATGTGACTGGTATCTAGCACATCGATGCTAGAAGTACCAAGGATGTCTAAATGGGCTACGATCCTTTCCTCGAAATACGCTTCTGGGATTTCAATAGATTGATTAAGTAAATCGTCTATAGTATAAATAAAATAATAGTTCATTACCACATTCTTGTTACCATAATTTCAAACATTAATAAATATTCGTAATAAAACATGAGGGATCAAATGGAATAATAACAGAATATACACTTTTGATCGTACTGAATAACCGTAAATTACATTCATCTAAATAAAAGGAAAGCTAAACACATAAACGAGATACTATATCATTGATAGAAAAGACATAAAAATACTGTGCTTATGTAATAATGCGAGTCTTTAAACTACATGTAAAAGAAAAATCCTCATTTACTCAGTCACTCGAACGTAACTAAACTTTCACTTCCACTTTTAATCCTCCGACTTCCTGGTTATCCAGTTGACTGAAACGTTTTATTATCATTCCCTAAAAACAATGAAACAGTTTTTATTATAATCTGTGAAGCTCATACACTTTAAGCCAGTAAGATTTAGTTTTCTCACAAGGTTCAATTTCGTTAAATTTGACACATGGCAACTGAATCTATTGTTTTTATTTTGAGTTAAATTGTTAATCATCACGAAAGAGAATAACATTTTGCATATCAGTTTTAAACTAAAATCGTCAAATATTAAAAATACTTGAGTTTAATACATAGCCTACATAATAAATAATTTTAAAAACTAATAATTTGGTAACTAAAACAACAGCATTTTCTTGAATTTTTTATATATACACGGGCCAAACCGTTTTTGTTTGGATAAAATAGACAAAAAATATAACTATATATTAGTTGAAAATAAATATTTGAAACTACTAAGGAATAGTTTAAAGCATGCACACTGTATGAAATAATTGTAATCGAAGTATTATCATGGTAAGGAAATGGTGAACCGTTCGTAATAGAAGCAGGATGCTTATTGGCTATTTATTTAGGTCAAAATTACTCTATTTGTTTATAGATAGTAAAATGACCATGAGTAATCATGGATCTACACTTTGATAACAAAGGTTGTACACCCCACTTAATTAAAATTTCAGACACCTGTTTTATCAATTTCGATCGAGTGTTTGTTTGAAAAAAAATAATGTTTTATTTATGAACCGTCATGAATTAGAAAGACGATCCATTTCTTGTAATGTTTTACTCCTTATAATTAAAAAACTACGTCTCTTGAACAATGCTCCTCATTTTCGTTTAAACCTATTATACTTTAGATTTTTACGCTGCCGGATGGTATTTATAATTAGAGTTCTTTTCAATTTCCAATGATGAAAAAATCTCTTTTTTTCATCGCCCAGGATAGTTTGTGAATATCATATGTAAAATAAATATATTATCATAAATTGTATCACAGGTCACCTCAACTATTTTTATAGCATATAATTTTCTTGCCTTCTCTCTGAACTAATTTTCGTTAAAGTACTTACTAAATAAGTAGATTTGGTTTAGAGTAACTGTATATTTTTGCTACGTCAAAGAGTGAATACTTTTGGCAAGAGCTTATGTTTACTGCCCCGGGATATCGGTGGACGAGAGGGATCGATAAGCCAGTTTAGTGCTGGGTTTCGACTATATTTTTATACCATTACTGCATCTAGTTTAATGATTATAACCTATATCAGTGGCTATATTCTACAATTCGTATCCTGAAAATTGTCTTGTATCCGCTTGTTAAATTTTCAACAAAATAACATCACAATGACATGGTAGTTAGATTCTATAGCAAGTATAATTTTTATTGAGATATCAGCTGGCCTTTTTAGCAGCTAAGCTAAATACTGTGAAAACGAATAGCTATTATTTTCCCATTAAATATGAATTGGATATGCATGTGTTTGTTTTTTATATCCTCTGAACAACGCTCTGTTATTCATCAGGTTTTACTTTTTGTTACAAATAATTTCTTACAAATGATACCAAGACAATTCAGCAAGGGCTTTCTTAGTTTAAATCTATACTTCAGTTTTTTCAGACGTGTTTTGGTTGAAGTCCGATGTTTATGAGGACTTAACTTCCAATTAGTGTAATTGTTGTTCACATTATTGTATACTAGAATGAACCAACACACATCCACATCCATCATTCGATGTGAGTCCTCAGAAAACAACAAAATTACTTGTTTTGTAAAGTTTTACAACATTTTTCATTAAGGCTTTATTTTTAAATAAAAAACATATTTTTGAGTAGACTTTAGCTCATAAGTAAAAGTAAATGCACGATATACTGATATACAATAAATGAAAATCAAACACCAAGAAATGATCAGCTCTCTGCATGTCTTGCTAGCGGATTGAGGATATTAATCGGAGACTGTTGCTGTGAGAACATTTTATATACATAATTTTTATCGACGATGAAAAACAATAACTTTACTGTAATGAAGTGGAAGTTTTTATTTCACATGTTTATTAATATTCTAACTATACCGGGTGTCCCACGAAGAGATCCCTATTTTTGAGTTGGTGTGATGGATGTGCGGATCGCACTAAAAATACACAAGCGCAAAAAAATACCCCCGGGTATCAGTTGATTCTGACACATTAGGATGAAATAAATGGTGGTATATTAAAGAAATAGTGTCTTTTCGTTAAAATAGTTTATTTGCTTATGTGTTACAACATAACTGAATTTTAACGATGTTACTAAGCACTAAACAACGTTAGGGAATTAAAGATATAAGTAACTCATAAATAGATTAAATTTATTTGATCCATAAACCTTACCCAAACCGATGTCCATCGATCGCAACGCACTGATAACAACGAAATAGAAAAGTTATACGCTTTGCAGGAACAACTCTCGAGGTATGACTGTTTTCTATTTCGTTGCTATCAGGGACCTCTTCGTGGGACACCCGGTATAATATGGGCTTACAATGCTTAAACTTATATCAATTTTCATTTAATTTGACATGAATACTTCCACAAGCGTGTATTTTGGAATAATTCAAAATGTGCTAACATGTATACATATTGAAAAATTAGAAAATAATGTTGTATAATAGTAAGGCCAAACGTTTCAGTTGATTAGTAGAGGGTAAATAAGTAATAATATACTCATATAGAGTAGATTTTTTTGAAAACTTACCAAACGTTCATGATTTAAATTTACTATGAAGTTTGAAATGCACCCTGCTATTATAATAATGCAACATGTTAATAAAGTAGCAACGCTAACAAAGATGAAATTCTTGTACTTCTAAAATTGCCTTCTTACAACAAAGTAACGGCATTGTGGATGAAAGGTTAAAAAATGACTCGGTCTGTTGGCCTATCCTGTGGACACTGCCGTAATATAAACAAACATTCACAGTGTATTTAGCCCCGGTGGCATAATACCACTGCATTATTAGTTTTCGCGGTTCGGGTGTTTCCGCACAACCCCGGCGCCGTTCGGACGTCAGTTGTCGAGTCGTCGGCAGTCAGTATCCGGCAAGTTGTCCAGCCGCGATGGTCGTTCAGGGATGTCTTTGCTATCGAAGCTTGCTTCACCGGCGATCTTACTTACCTTATCGTCTATGTGTGCTTAAATGTGTGAATGTCAAAGTGGTAAATAATTAATATAACAGTAATTTAAAATTTATATAGTGTAAATTTGAACAATGTGGATTAACCTGATGGTTCTTTGGCTCTTCTGGGAAACTCGCCTTCTCGACAGCTACGTGATTTCCTCGTTGTACCCGAATATTACACTGGAAGAAAAAGGTAATTTAAACTATAATATAGAGGTGTTATAATTAGTCGTAACGTTTCACAAAAAAAACGGTATTTATGTAAGTTCATGTACGCTAATGAAACTCGTCTCCACGAAAATACTGTTATTTTATACTAAGTACTAAATAATACAGGTGATTTTGCATAAAAATAGCCTTCTTAAAACCTAACTCATGTCACGTTTGTGTTTAATGGGAAATTGATTGAATAAAATTATAAGCTAAAAATACCACTACCTGAATAGAACACACCCTATACATGGGCTGTGGAATTAGCCATGCACTATTTACATTGGTCACTTCAGGACGTAATTCAGTATTTCTCATATTCCATTTAAGGAATACTAAGAACAAGGTTATCACAGTAAAAAAAATATTCTTCAAAATAGTTTGAAATTTTAAGAAACGGTGAAAATTTTGAGATGAACTTGGTCGTTGAAGTATAATCATGGCCGGGACAGGGATGAATGGTGTATTAAGGCAAACACGCCCTTATAAATATTGGGCGCCAGTTTGATCTGAAAGGCAAACAGATTTTAAAAGCGTTTGGATCCAGCAGCTGTTTATTGTTGGTTTTATGGGATAGCCCTTCGGGGAGATTTCCCTGGGAATGGCATTACTACATGATGGATCAGCTGGAGAGTGCAAACTCAGTAATTAGATTAGTTGATTGAGCAAACCACTTATTGCTTATTGTAGCTGTTTATGATATCAATATACATTATGTGTTATACAATAACACGTTGACATCTACATCTACTCTACATTATTATATAGGTCGACTAAAAATTGTTTTATCCCTTTAACCCATTTAAAGAACTGATTGATGCCTAAACTTTAAAACTAATTTATTTCCTCTACCACTTACTCTAGTGACAAAGTTTGTGATAAAATTAAATCTTTGTGTCAAAATAATTCTAATAATAATTACTCATACAAAATATAACACAAATAAAAACATTTACAATTATTAAGATATTTAAAATTTGTACATCATGCACAATAGTAAAATATACTATGTTTTTTCATAATATAGTTTAATATAAGACTCATATTATTATAAAAAACTTAATCAGTGTAATGAACACCTCAATGTATTCAAATCAAATAATTTATTTCAGAAACTTTAACAAGCATTGAATCAGTCATTGTATACAGTTATCAACTTAAACTAACAAACTAACTACATGTATTTAAATTAACAGTATTATACTGAATACACCTCTTAATCGCTTTTTAAAAAAATTACCACACTATCACACATGTACTCATCAATACTATAATAGGCTTTTCTTACAAGTGCACTCGTTAAATTGCGTTTAAAAATCGTAATGTTGGGTTCTGTTTGTAGTTGAGATGGAAGATGGTTGAACAAAGAGATTGCTGAGTAAAGAGTGTGTTTTTTGAAAAATGTGGTTTTGTGAACTGGAATTTTTAAAGCAAACTTCAGTCTTGTGTTATACTGGTGAACTTGTTTGAAGCGATCAAAATATGACGGATTTTGCTTGTAAAAAATGAGAGTATTATATACCAGGATAGAATTTCAAAATATTTGCGATCCGGATTCACACAAATTGCAAAAACTGTCTTATAAGTAAAACAACAATAACAACAATAGTAATGCTTTTATACACAAAACCTTGAGCTTTATATGCTATTAAGGACTTCATTTAAGTGTATAGCTTTATGACATCTAATTGCAAAACTATAGCCATGTTTATTGTTTTGTGATGATTACCCAAGCTTACAATTCATATTTTACGTATTTTTATTAGAGTTATAAGGTTAACCTGTGCCAAACTGTTCTGGGAGCTATCAAGATGTTCGGAGAACTAGATAAAGGCCTTGTATATGGATGGATAAGGCTGAAGCTGGCTGGAAACTCGTAGTAATCCGACACTAGTCAAGCCTTTCGTTTCAGCTTTACCTGAACAACTAAACTTTCTAACATGAAGCTGTACAGCAACTTCAGATGTCGCATTCTTTAGATGTTGTATGCTTCATTCTAAAATATGTATATATATATATATTATCTTGTATCGTGGTTTCACCAATTTGTGGTCCCAGTAGATTCTAACTTTATAATACCGTATCTGGTTGAATACAATACAAACCAAGGTGTTGCAAGGCTTAAAAACACGCCTCCGCAAATATAACTACACAGTACACTATAATTTTAATATATAGCTGGTATTAAAATTATTTATATTAAAAGAAGCAATGAAATTATGTTATTAAGATTATAAAAACAACAGAAATGAACAAACACGAATTAAATTAGTTTGTATGTAATAGAGTTTTTTGGTCTTCTACACTATATCAAGTGAATTTGAATGCCATATTGTTACATGTAAGGAATTCAGCTGTCAAGGTCGATTCAAATCTAAGCATTTGAGTGATTGAGTAAGTCTAACAACAATTAAAATAAATATCGCATATATTTATTTATTTTGTAGCATTGTTAATGTATTTTAATAAGAAAAATCTTGTTACACATTTAGAAATAACGATGATTCTATTAAATTTTTCTAACTTAAATTAACTTGAACACCATTTTTGATAAGTTTATCTAATAATAGTTTCAGGTTTAATAGTCTAACGAAATCACAGGTTTGATTAATCAATCATGGAAACTTTACAAATCTCTAAAGCTATAACCATCCAGAATCCGTTTATTATTGTAAATCAAAGTTGAAGGATTGTTTATTTTATTTATTTAGCTATTTAAAGGGATGGGGCTATATAATCCAAACCTACCAGTACCTTATTGTCTTCGTATACCATTAACTAGTTTTAAAATATATCATATTGTATATTCTGTATATATTTATGGTTGTTATATTCAGATGTTTTGGATGTTAAAATAGTGGAATATATATTTTAGATGTTTTACACTATTTTAAATAAATTTGAGAATGTCAATTTGTTATTACACTTAGAATTGTTGGACTAAAGCAACTATGTCAATAATTAATGAAGCTGAAACATTACAGTCTTTTCCAGTAATAAGTTTAAAGTGCCTTATAATTCATTAAATCCTATGTTTCCTTTCTATACTCATGCTATTTCAGTTTTTTAAATGACTAAATCAACTAAACAATACTCTTTAGAACAAGATGTCTTTTATTATTTTGTATTCGATAACATATTCAGGGTTTGCAATAATATTTTTGGACTTCAGTAATTATTCAGAAAATTTACTTTTAAAACTGCATTTTCATAAACCATTGTACTACCTTGTTTGGCCGAAGAAAATATTGTCTTTTTTCAATATGAATATAGTATTATATAAATACTGTAGTTTCATGCTTTGAATTTAGCGCAGTTTGTATTAACGGTTGTATTGCTACTAGCTGATTTTTAGAGTAATGTGTCTTCTTCAATCACGTTGTTCCCGGAGCTCTCTCCAAAAGCTCCAAGCGTGTCTGATCGCTTAATTAGACTATAATTTACTGAACGACGATTTTAGTACCAATATAAATAGATCTAACACGGTATTATACTTAATTATACTTCAATAGGATAATTTAATATAAAATATATTAAATAATCGTATTTTCAAACCACGAAACTGATTTAAATAAATAAATACGCATTTGCCAAACTTTTTGATGAACGGAATCTATAAAATATATTAATAAATAAATAATATATATATTAGGTCCCTATTCGGTTTTCTAAAATACGTTAACTGAATTCCTGCTCATATATTTAGAACTGAACACGTTATAAATGTTTCACACGGATAACCCGGAATGTTTAAAATACTGTAACATGGGTGGCATTTATTGCATGTAGGAGCAGGCAGGGTAGCGGTGTAGAGTGTTGCAGTGTTGAAGGGTTGGGGGAGGTGTAAACGGATCGGCAAGGGTATATAACCGCCGCGTTTGGTGTCAGATCACCGCTTGTATTGTATGGTGAGACCTCCGCTGCCATGCTTAGTACTTATAAATGACATCAACACTCTGTCTTGACTCTGTCTTTCTATCCTCAATTCCTTATGATTTACAAGTAAGGACTAACTATTTATATATTGTTAATGATACAGTTTCCAAAAACCTATGTTGTTAATTCTTACTATTGTTTCAACGTTGAAGGGAAATCGCAGGAGGAGAAAAACGTAACTAACGTCTACACATAAGACGTCATAAGAAAATCAATACAATTTATATTAATTAAAAAAACTAAAAAAACGGGTTTCCATTTTTTTATGAAATATTCATGTTGTTATTATTGCATTTGGAAGTTAAATGTTTGGCTGACTGGCGAAAAAACAACAAAAAGGTTTGAAAGTACAGTACCAACATTTTAATTACTTTTTAGTTATGTTTCAAGTTGAATTTTTTAAATGTAAGCGTACGTATATATAATACAATTAAATTCTATATTATGTACTTAAAATATTTATAAAGCCGCTTTTTTTATAAATAGCGTGGTTTGTACTATCTTAGCTAAAAAAAAATTATAGGTAACGTTGATTTAGACTGTCCGTACTAAACACAATATTTATTGTAAACAAAGCCTTTACTATGAGCTATATGTGCGGATTTTTTACTTTGTGTATTTTATCTGCGCGTGGAAATGGATGGCAGCAAAAATACTTTTCTTTGGCTTGGAACATGGAATTTGTTGGGTATCTCATAGACTAAATAGAATATCTATGCATTAATACTATGGATATATTTTTTCAAGTTTTGATTTGCTGTAAATAAAAAAATAATCTCGTATTAAAATTTTTGAAAAAAAGTCGACTAATATTATAATAGGTACTTATTTATTGGTAAAAGTAATATTATATAACTAAAATCAATAAATTTGTCTATGAAAACATCTCATAGAATCGTTGTTTAAATTTAATAACGATAAATATTTTCTATTCATAAATATATTCGTAATCAAAACCGGTGAAGTGAAAGTAAATATTACGGTAGTTCAATTTAATATATTGTTCTATTTTTGAGCAGATAACTATATTTTTATAAATTTTTTATAAATGTGTTTTATAAATTGAATAAACATGATAACATTTGACGGACAGTAGTACAGTATATTTCCTCACTAGACCGGAAAGAGGTTGTTAACGGTGAAGCCGAGAAGTTGAATTCTAACAAGCACCGTTAAATGTTGTTTTTGACATGGATATGTCTTAGCTCTGGAGGGGGGGTGTTGGCAATTTGTAAGCAGGAACACATGTAACAAGTTCTCATAGAAATTACTGGAACTATTGTATTGAATTTTTAATATAAAAGAATAAGAACAGCTTAGATCTAACCTATTTCCCACGGGCTATTAAATACAAACATTTTACTATACAGCTGAATTCCAATATCAAACATTAGACGGTTGCTAGAAACTGTTTCTAGCAACATAGAAATGAATGGAAAAATTACAAATAAAAGGGATATACCAGTTTACTGACCGATTATGGATTGTTGTAAAGTGAAAAAAATATTCCTATTTTGATAATATTATATCGTATTTGATTATTTGACTGTATTAATTATAATATGTGTATTTACAATATTTATTATTTGGGAAATAAGTATTTAATGGGAGGATGCGGTTTGTTGTTCCCGTGTGGTTAAGTCAAGCGCTGGATTACTATGTGAGAGCGGTTAACACATTTCGAACGATTAATATACGCTATTACCGCTTTATGCCCTTATCTAAACTAATAGACCACAGAAAACTGTAAAAATCTGTTGACAGTTTTCATTTCTTTTTAAGTTTGTGTTTCGAAACCAGTCACAGTCGTATATTGATCAGTAGCCTGTAAATATTACCGACCGTTCCAGAATAAGCTGTTTCCAGGACTAAACATATTCACAGAAATGTCAATAAAAGTGAGTTCTATAGCGTAAAGCTATTTTTTAGAACCCACCCAAATATTCAACGTTGGTTCTCAATAAACAATACAATTATTAATCCACACGTCTTCTCTCGTGCACCGGTAACAGCCACTTTACGGACTACTGAGGATATAAAATATTTCGATATACTACTACAAAAGTTGCTGTCTTCTACACTTTAATCTACTCAAGTAGTTTCTACTCGGAGAAAGTTTATTAGGTGAGGTCATGTAGTTATTTTTCTACTTTTTTATGTAGGGCAATTGGAAAATTGTACAATCATTATGTCGAAATGCAAATGTTTAGAATATACTTTAGAAGTACTGTACTCTTATACAGCGCTTTTGGAGATAAGAATCTATGTGTTTATTGAAAAATGTAATGCATTAGTTTATTTATAAAGGCACCAATCATAGAGTACTGCATTTCAAAGATTCTATTAGTTTTAAAAATTTACATTACAAATTGCCGTTCTGTGGACTCTTCTTAGTTTATTTTACAAAGTAATTACTAGTTACATTTTTAATCCCCATTAGCTTGTTTAAAAAAATTAAAGTAAATGTCTTATTTGCCATTCCTTGTTACAAAGCGGAGAATTCTTCTTCTTCCCTGTGGGAAATAGGTTAGATCGTGGTATATCTAAAGGTAATGTTTTTAGTTCATCTAAAAAGCTGTTGTTATTCTTTTAAATTAAAAATTAAGTACAATAGCTCTGGTAGTTGCTATGGAAACCTGTTAAATTATGTCCCATCTTACAAACCACCAACAACCCCCCCAGAGCTAAGACTTCTGAATATTACTGTGTTTAAGAGCCAACAAACTTTGATGAGACTGTAACCTTTTATTGGTAATTTTAAATAACTATTAATTTTAGATTCGATTAGGTTAAGCTTCTGCTTATGTGTTGGTGAAATAGTAACGGGAGCGAAGAATTGTGTCCGTCCGGTCCATCCGTCGATATCCGAAAGGTCGCAGTTTTAACGCCCTCCAGCCAATGACAACGCATCAACTATTATATTGTTTGTTACAGCAGTGATACAAACCCAAAGAAGTATATTCTTAAGAAATACGATGATTAAACAAAATCGTGATCCCTGTTTTTCCAATTCTGGCTACACTACGAGCACTGCACTTTGTACACTGCTCTGTATGTGTACATAAAATATTTTAATACTCATGATTTATAATGTTAGTTCTAAAAATATATCATATATCCTTTTATCTATTTGAATCAGCTTAGTTATTTTCGATGGTTTCATTTTTATATTGAACTTCGATGACTGAATTTCAAAACTTGGGAACAACTCAATTCCAATCGTAAATTAAATAGCCAAAAAAATAAAATATTAAATTTATATATTGATAACCACAGACAAAACGAACTCATTCTTAGACGGTTCCAGTTGTAGGAGTCATAAATTATAAACAATAATGGTATTGATCTATGTTCATTAATTAGAGTTGATTGGCTTTCCCAAACCCCCTGATTTCAACATCTTATCTCGACTATCCAGAATATTAATAGGCACAGATCATCTCCTCAATTGCCTTTAAGAGAAGTAAAACCCCCATATTGTAGACGCTTGTGGCTTGATTGGCTGACGTGAGTATTCCTAGGTAAGCCAAAAAAAAAACCAACTAATTTGGTAACCAACAGAACCTGAGGTACGTGGAAGGATAAAAAGCTAATGGAAACATAGCTCTTCAGATTCAACTGGGGATCTGGGGTTCGTCGGTCAATCAAAAACCTCCCTTCACATTTAAAAACAGATTCTTATGTTAGGGAGTGAATACTAGCTCAGCATCAGATCCTGGGACTAGAATACTTCATAACTATGAATGATACAGATTACATATATCTAAAACTAAATACAAGTAAAAATGTAATCTAAACATTTTCCATGATAAAATATGCAAAAAGTTATTCTATAAGAAATAACAGAGTGGTTCATAAGCCTTCAATAATGACGAGGCTGATTGTTCAATAAGTCTGTCTAAATAAATGTTTGGGCTCGCCCCTGAAAGATTTCATCCGCTTATTTAAAATCAATATTGCGACGGCATTTACCGCTAAAAAATACAACTATATTGAAAACGTGTTTTCATTGAAAATACTGTACATGAATTTCCACCTATACTTTCATAATAATATAATAAGCCAAAACGATTACATAAAATATTTGTCAAATAATTTAGTTAACAACTATTATTCTAGCTACTTATTTTATGAAGTAATCAAATGTATCGATGTTATATAACACTAAATAATATGATTTTAGGAAATATACAACCTTAGACAAAAGAGATTCCTAAAACATAAATGCATTGAAATCCATTTAGTGATTCCCAATTGTAGTATCAAAATTCAGATTTTCATTTTAAAATTTCATTTATGAAAAAGTGAAAGTAAATGTAACTGAAATGCAAAACCTATCTGAACAATAGTTATTCTAAATCTAACTTATCAACGCCTACACTGATAATTCCTGGTTTAAACTAAGCTTTACTAGGATTAGGAAAAGCGAGCCGGTCTAAGTAATCTGTTTGTGGTATTAGGGCAATTTACCGTCAGATTGAAGCAGCGACATAATGTTTTACCCAACTAAGTTTAGGAGGAACCAAAGGCTCATAAAAATGAAAAAACAAAACACTATTCATCATACTAAAAACCCCCTTTCATAGAAAACGCATACCTTAGTTTGATTGATTAATAATGATACGAGTAAATACGTGAATCCATTGGTTTGGTCAGTGACTTTTGTATGAGTCGGTCTTTAGTCTAAATTAAATAAAATCATTTACAGTTGTGTCTATTTAATAAGCTTAGAAATCTTTTCTCATATACGTTAGCATTCATAAATTACTACAATTTACCACACTATAAGTTAAATATTTTTCCTAAGACTTGTATTTCTTCACCTTGGAGTGCTGAAAGATCAAATCAAATCAAAATGACTTCATTTCCTTAAGATAACATCAACACTACAGCACGCGTTCCTCTAGTTATATCGCAAGGTAATAATTAATTATTAAAGTTTAAGTTGCATCGTTTAAAGCTAATTTACCGTTCACAGGACTCTTTGTAATAGTCCTAACCATATATTAAATAGGCCGTTTAATTCCCCTCCTTGCTACTTACCCTTGCGAAAAGAATCCTCAGAACAGGTCGTTCTATCTTGAACACAGGACCAAGGTATATATGGGTTATGAAACACAACTTTATGCACTGAACACCTCATAATGCCAATTCAAACGCACATTGCTTAAGTAATCAAACTATGAGTGCAATTATTATAAATATGTTAATAGTGGTGTTTGTGTACTTATATATCGGACACTCTTAGGAAGCCACTTAGACCAAAGTAAGGGTTTCCTGTAGGCCTAAAAGTATACGACTCTGTGGTAAGTGTAATGCTGTGTAAAGCGTTTTATCGGCTAGAACACCCACCGAGTTTTAGCAACATATCAAGCCGTGAAAGCTAGGTGAATCGGTCTTTAGATTACTTATAGGACAACCGACTCTTAGTTTAGTGATACAAATGTACCATTGATAATTGTAAAATACAATCATTTTAATTTTATTTTTAATTATGATTTGACTTTAATAAAATTTAATATAAAATAATTTAAACTAATAGTTTTGGTTTTAGAATATTCAACTACGAAATGTTGAGGTAATAAAATACAATGTATTTTCACTGTTTAAATTCGAGGATAGCTCCGTGCATACCGAATAAGGGACCCTCCTAATGCGTGGATTAACATTTGGCATAACTTAAACCGATTCTTTAGGCCAGGCTGTGCTCCTATCTGGTTTCTGGTGTTTTATGACGAAAAATGTTCTACGTAATATTTTAGTGATATTAATACATAATACTGCAAACATTATCAATAAAATTTTTCTAATTTAAAAGAAAACAAAGTAACCTTTTTAATGTTCCTGTTGATGAAAAGCTGTTAACTAATGTTTAATTTTGTAGACGCAATTTTGGTAATAAATAAATATAAAATTTAACTGGATAAGTTTAAATGTAATAGTTTGGATTTAAATTTAATTTGATTATGATATATTTTTCAGCACACTCATTGTATTTCAACATTATTAGTACATTTTTCAAAAATTTTAATTAATATTCGAGACGGTTATTATTTTATACGATATAAAACGGACAATACTAAACAGAAAAATAAAAAATATACCATAAAACCAAGGATAACTTTATTGAGCTGTATAAATTTTTTAAACAGGTTCTTCACTCTTAGTTTTGTTACTACTTTTCTTTTGAAAAATGAGTTTTCATTTCTATTCCATCATCATATTATTCTGATTTTTCATTAAGTATATCATATTATTAAACTTTTTACACGTTTTTTTACTAACTATGGAAGAAAAGTTCATGTAACGATTAAAATTGATATTACACGAAATATCCTGTAATATTTATCCATGTTTTTAAATAAAATCAAGAACGTTTTAAGATGTTTCGATTGACGTTTTAACTTAATTTATTCAACACACTATAATACTGTATCGAATTACCTGGAGGTCACGAATTGTGTAGAGTTGTGATCGATGGTTGGAGAAGGTAGTGTTCTCTTGTGTGGATTAACGTCCGCACAATTAGCAATTAATCCGCAAAGACCATTCTAATAGCTAAACCAATTTGTAATTCAAAAGCCATGGTTCGGATTCCACGTTAAACTGTAGGTCTCTTAGTTACCATCGGCTGTTGGGCTATTAATTAACGGTCCTGTCTAAGGAACATGTCAGCCTTAGTCAGTAACAAGACTACAAGATCGCACCACAATCATATTCATCTCAATCTTCATACGTACTTGGCTTGAAATACCTACCTTGTGGTATGGTCACCATTTCAATAAGCTAATATAATCTATTTTTACAAATGAGATAATTAATTGTATGATCCCATGATAAGATCTATAATTTGTTTAAGCAACTACACAGTGCTCATACACAGTTCGAAAATATACATATCTTTTTAAAGATCAGGAAGAAATGCGTTATACTCATCCTCCAAATCCTCATCTACATCTCCTAGTGACTAGCCCAAAACCGTTTATAAATAATCAAGGCGAGGCCTCCGTCTCTCACATGATGTCCATTGCAGTGTCCGGGTAGGACGGAATGTCCTCGGGCCCCAGTGAGGCTCACCGTGCGTGCCTCCTGATTCATCGCAGACAATTAATGCAGTTGTGATTATTTATGCCATTGACACCTACAATTAATAATTGCCTTCTCGATGTTTTGAGGACGTTTCAGATCTCTCGTGTCACGTAGCACACCAACATCGAGTGGAAGAGCATGGGAGCGTGGGGGTGCCATTCGGCAAGGCTACTCTCACTTTCCTCAGCACAGACAAATGCCCTGTCAGATTCGAGACTCCATCAATGACCACCTGACACTAACACACGAATAGATTTTTAGGAATAACCATGATGATCACAGAAACAGTGCCTCAGAAACAGCGTTACTCTTAAAGCCCTTTCTCATTGAACAAGCATCATGTTTGCTTCGAAAACATGTCTTGTTGTGGTGTATGCCCAAAACCTCAGCTCATTCAGTATTGAAAATTTGGCCGCCAATAAACAGCAGCTGGAACGTGGACTACCGACATTAGCGTTAAGGCTGACAAGACAGGCGGAGCCCCTGGTGTCTTTGACGGACGTGCACATCGGTAGACTGATTCACCGTCGACTTTAAGAGAAATATAGAAAATGGTGCAGATTTTGTTTATAATATCAAATGGATCTCAGTTTTCAGAATATATCTTTTAAAACCATAAACCATTGATCAATGTTTTTGACGTTGTTCCAATAGGCTGGTGAATTAAAATATTTAATTTTTAGCTCCTACTTTAGGTACGTTTTATAAGAGTATTACTAGTAACATCTGGCCAGCAAATTTCATTACATATTAAAATACAAGAGAGACGCTTGAGAATACGTGCCTAACTTAATCTACTTTTATGGGGAATTCAGTTAAATCGTATGATTCCATTTCACATAAGTGCAAAACAATTTTTTAAAAGGGTAAGAAGCTTATTAACGCTGGACAAAATTAATGAGAGGAGCTTAGATTCTCTCTTTTCAGTGGGTATTATCATAAACTTAAACCTAGGGCATTTTAAAAGTATCCTTGCTGGTTTTTCACAACAGAGATAGCTTCGTTGTTTTAAAAAGATTTCGTTGTTTATCCGTTTTATATTAGATACCGGTACTTGATTAACTAATAAATACTTTTCGCTCCTAGACTATCTGTATTTCTCCTTGAGGTTGATATACGTTTTATTTTGTTTTAAATGTACTTATTGTTACATACGATAAGTTCAATAGTTTTAGTTACTCGTATTTACGAAATAAGTACAGAGTAGATAATGTTTAAAACTTCAGTTGCAATATACTTTAAAACATTTGTATAAAACATCATTCCTTGGGAAGGAGCCCCTAAGAACAAAAATAGTTCTGGATAATAAAGTCTTAGAACAAGTGTCACATTTCAAATATTTGGGTTGTGATATTAGCTATGAAGAAGATCAAGACTTGATAATGAAAGTTAATAGATTCCAAACTATTTGTGGGACAATAAACAGGACTCTGAAAAATAAAGCCAGGAAAGAGACCAAATTAAAATTCTACAAGGTGATGGCCATCCCAGCTCTTCTATATGGCTCTGAAACCTGGATACCGAAGAAAAGAGAGTGGAGTACATTGCAGGCAGCTGAGATGCGTTTTTTGAGAGCAGTGAAGGGGTGTACCAGGGAAGATAGAATTCGGAATGTTGAAATAAGGCAGGAACTCAACATATTCTCTGTATGGCAGAAAATTGAAATCAACAAGCAGAACTGGAGAGATCATGTTGAGCGGATGGAAGATATTCGTATTCCCAGGGCGGCTCTTTCGTATCAACCAGCTGGAAGGAGAAGTGTGGGCAGACCGCGCAAGAGATGGATGTGAAGAGGCTTTGAAGTCGGAACAGGCAGACCGCCTAATCCTTGAAGGAAGACGACGACGACATTTGTATTAAATTTAACCCTGACTCAACACTACTGTATATTATTTATTCTCTACTACCTACGTAAAACAGTTTAGAAAAAATATATGATATTTTTACTTTCCCCCCTATAAATCGTATATTGAGAGAGTGTTTTTCCATTACAATTATCAAATTTGAGTTGAAAGTAGAAATATCCCTTTTGAGGCTTCTTAAATACGATAAAGTGGTTTTTGGACTAATATCTGTTTCTGTTTCGATCCTAAGACCACACGGTTGGCCAGATTTCTGTGAAATGTTGGCAAAAAACCTTAAAACCCATTTGAACACTATTAAAACGTAAAAATTCGTAAATCGTAAACATTCCTTAGATCGCCTTTGAAATTCTATTTAAGTTTCATGATTTATTCATGGTTTCACAGTTTTAACCTTTTGGTCTCAAATAACTGACCCATCACCCATTTGTCTGTAAAAAGTAAGGACAAACTATATGGGCTTTTAAATGAACATTTTTTTTAATTTTGTGGTAAAAAATAAATATATTAAGTGTTTATTTATATCTTCATCTAAATTTAACTATTTGACGTAATGAAAGTATATAATTCAGTTTTTGTCAACCCTTTATTAACTTTAAACCAAGTAAAAAATAATATGTTGCAGTACTGTAACCTTTACATTATATTTTGCCCCTTGGACCTTTTGACTCTTATACCTTTTCATCTGAGGTAAAGATTAGGAAAATAAGCCAGAAAAAACCTTTAGTCTGAATGATGAACTATATTTTTGTCTTACTGCACAGTATGCTTTGGAAAATATAGCAAAAGAATAATTATAAACTTTCAATGTATTTAATTACAGCTTTGCTCGTAAAATGGCTTTTACATTTTTCTCGAGACTCAAAACGAACAGATCATTGTTATGTTTTCATTATTTTATCAATATTTATTCATGACCTAAACATCAGCTGATTTCATTTTCCTTTTAAGACGAAAAATTCGTCTCTTTTGACCTCACAACTTCTTTTACGTTTATTCCTCGATTTCTTTTTGTCCTCCCGCGTATAAGACACCATTTTACCTCATTACGCGAATGGAAAGCAGTATTAAAGTTTCAGCATTATAATGAGAAATGAACTATACAACTACAGGATTAATATGCGATTGCTTTTTGTATTGAAAATAATTTCCATGACATATATAACGTTGTAAAGTACTGTATCTATTGAAGAAACAAATTATTTTCATTTCCCTATAAATATAATTTAAACTCGTGAAATGTTTCTTATAAAGCCATTAATAAATGAAACATTGAATTAATGTGCATCTAAACATTTTAACATTTCAGACTTTGCATCTCAAATAAAAAATATATATACCGGATGTTCATTAGGTCATTGATCATTATTCATTATAAAGTTACATTAAATTAAATTAAAGTGTACATTAAAAGGGACAAACTTAGAGGGATAATAGTACTCATCAAAATAAACAAAAAATGTCCAATAAACTATATATGTTGAAAACTCCTTCGTTTATCCGCTAGCCGCCATTCTGTATTTTTTTACAAAAAAAATGTCATAGCTCAAGAACTATATAAGCTGTAGAAATTCAGAATTTGCACACATATTTATTGGTCAAAGATAAAAATATTCTTAAAATATCATGTAGCTTGCTTAAATATTTTCAAAATGGTGGCGGTTAAAATATTTTAATTTATATAACAAGAAAACCATTAACTTTATAAAATTTTTACATGTTAGAAAAGAGTTTGTAATTTTATTTTTAAATCCAACAATACTTTGTTGAATGAAATCCGTCCACAGATAAGCGAGAAAATGCACTTTTAATGCAATTTTTATGCGCACCAAGGCGCGGCGGTGGCGCTTGGGCCCTGTAAGCTAACATATAGTGCATTATCTCGCTTATCCGTGGTCAAATTTCGTTCAACCTAATATCGTTAGATTTTAAATTTAAGTCAGAACTAAAATTTGTTTTTCACTTATGCAGGTAAAACTTATTGCAGCTTTATGTTCCACCTGTAACAATAAAATAGAGTATATATGTGTTTAGAGTATATAACGGTAAGATAATTAAAGTTAAAATAATGCATGAAAAAAAACTAGAGAAAATTAATACTTTTGAGCAAATGTACAGGGTTTTTAAATTGAAAAAGTGATTCTCTAGTAGATTGTGTGAAATATAAATTTGAAATTAAGGTTTTTAGTCGTATTTGTGTTGTTTTTCGACCATAAAAACTTTTAACGCTTGGTCCGGACTATGTATACAATTTTAATTTAATAATGCAGAATTAAAACTATGTATCTAGCAAGTATAATTAATAGAAACTTTTAAATTTAAATATATATTCATTTGTAATGTGTATGTGTGTTCATTTATTTACTGTAAAATGAGTGAATAACAATTAAATATTAATTTCAAAAAATATTTAAAAGTACGATCAAGATCCTACAGTACCATATTTATTATTTTGAATAATAATTAATACATCAGACCTTATTTTGTCTGTTTTATGCCAACAACAAACTAAAAGGCGAACGATGTTACAACTCTCGACACAAATAGTCACTTATCAGACAACTGTTCTGAATCAAGAGGCCGATACCAAAATGTCATGATAAAATGCATATACTGTGAAAACTACCTTTCAAACGGATAATTGAAATTCCCTTTCAATTTAGTTATTATCTGACCTACAAAAAGTACGTTTGTACCGAGCTTATGTGCGGGAGAGGTTTAAATCAGTTAAACGCAGTATAAATAACTTCACACACTTTGTTTTGTTTTTAATTTGTGGTTTAAAAAGTTGTTGAACTCGTTTATTGCAGAGAAAATTTCATTTGTAAATATTTATTTTACAAATACAAAATTTCATCTAGGAGTTATTCCAATTTAATTATTTTAAACTGGAAAATAGGTCTGGCCAATCTAAATAAAAATAACGTAACTGATACCGCAGACTTTTAAATAACTTAAGTCAAGGCTCAAAAATCACCTGATATGAAAACGATACACGATATTTAAGAAATAAATAGTAATACTCTTAGAGGTAAAAGTTAATAAACAGATTTTAAAATAAAAATCCATTCAGAATTCACTCTCGGCTACACAGATTAACATTACAAAGGAGCTTGGGTTTTGATTGAAGATTTAACCATTACCTGAAGCACTGTCATTTGAATATTCTTATACAAAAATACGTTAATTTTAAACAGACTTTGAATTAAAAGTGTGCCACATTTTAAATCTTAAATTAAACCAAACAATAACATGTTTTGTTTGACAATAACACATCTTATAACACATTTGTTTATGTGGCTAAACATAATACCCCCGTCGCAATAGACCTGCGTACTCAGTGATCCGTGGTCAAATTTCGTTCAACCTAATATCGTTAGATTTTAAATTTAAGTCAGAACTAAAATTTGTTTTTCACTTATGCAGGTAAAACTTATTGCAGCTTTATGTTCTACATATTACAATCAAATAGATAATGTGTGTTTAGAGTATATAACGGTACGATAATTAAAGTTAAAATAATGCATGAAAAAACTAGAGAAAATTAATCAATTTTTTTGAGCAAATGTACAGGGTTTTTAAAATTAAAAAAATGATTCTCTAGTAGATTGTGTGAAATATAAATTTGTGTTGTTTATTACCATAAAAACTTTTAATGCTTGGTCCAGACTATGTATATAATTTTTATTTAATACAGCGGAATTAAAACTATGTATCTAGCAATTATAATTAATAGAAACTTTTAAATTTAAATATGTATATATATATACTCATTTGTAATGTGTATGTGCGCTCATTTATTTACTGTAAAATGAGTGAATAACAACCAAATATTAATTTCAAAAAATATTTAAAAGTACGATCAAGACCCTACAGTACCATATTTATTATTTTGAATAGTAATTAATACAACAGACCTTATTTTGCCTGTTTTATGCCAACAACAAAACTAAAAGGCGAATGCTGTTACAACTCAAACACCTCTCGACACAAATAGTCACTTATCAGACAACTGTTCTGAATCAAGAGGCCGATACCAAAATGTCATGATAAAATGCATATACTGTGAAAACTACCTTTCAAACGGATAATTGAAATTCCCTTTCAATTTAGTTATTATCTGACCTACAAAAAGTACGTTTGTACCGAGCTTATGTGCGGGAGAGGTTTAAATCAGTTAAACGCAGTATAAATAACTTCACACACTTTGTTTTGTTTTTAATTTGTGGTTTAAAAAGTTGTTGAACTCGTTTATTGCAGAGGAAATTTCATTTGTAAATATTTATTTTACAAATACAAAATTTCATCTAGGAGTTATTCCAATTTAATTATTTTAAACTGGAAAATAGGACTGGCCAATTTAAGTAAAATAACGTAACTGATACCGCAGACTTTTAAATAACTAAAGTCAAGCTTCAAAAATCACCTGATATGAAAACGATACACGATATTTAAGAAATAAATAGTAATACTCTTAGAGGTAAAAGTTAATAAACAGATTTTAAAATAAAAAGCCATTCAGAATTCACTCTCGGCAACACAGATTAACATTACAAAGGAGCTTGGGTTTTGATTGAAGATTTAACCATTACCTGAAGCACTGTCATTTGAATATTCTTATACAAAACAATTAATTTTAAACAGACTTTGAAGTAAAAGTGTGCCACATTTTCAATCCTAAATTTAACCAAACAATAACATGTTTTGTTTAACAATAACACATCTAATAACACATTTGTTTATATGGCTAAACATAATACCCCCGTCGTAACAGACCTGCGTACTCAGTGAGTTCCCAAATCAATAATATAATAAGAATAATACACTACCATTCTATCAATATCTGTTGATAAATATGAGAATTATTTGCCTGTTCTCTAAAATATTCAAGGTGTTTTAAACACACTATTAACATGGAGAATCCTCAAAGACTATACGCCTGAGTGTGAGAATGAGCCTAACAGTCTCTCAGTTCATGGATTACATGTGAAAAAATGTGGAAAATATCTAAACACTGTACGTTGTATTTTGTGTCGCCTATGATAATCGTACCGAGAATAAGGAAAAATTAATATTTCTTTATCAATATATATATTTGGATGAAACTTGATAATTTTTTCATTTAATTGATTGATCCATTTATGCTTAATCACAGTTTGTGTGTTTTTCATTGCAGCTAACCTGTATCCTCCTTTCCCATAGTAATTATATAGGGGATAGGCAAAGTTCTTTATTTATGGACAGACGTTGATGAAAGTTGGCATGAACTGTCAAAATAAAATTAGTATCTAGTATAAATGCCTACGTTCAATGTTCCACAGCAGCAAACCTGCACACCCTTTCCCATGTTAATCTTATGTAGAATATGCAAATAATTCTCATGTTTATTGACAGATATTGATAAAACTGGTCATATATTATTATTATTATATTATTGATTTGGAAATTCGCTGAGTACGCAGGTCTGATGCAACGGGGTATTTTATTTATATGTTCAAAACTTTTCTCGGCTTACGTGAAAACAATGCATGCCATCTTCGATCAACACATTATGTGAATTAAATTAGCTGTTTGTATATTACTTTGTTTGGATTGGCCCCACCTTAAGCACGAAGCTAAAAAATATTAAAATATTAAAAATATCAATTTGATACAGAAGTAAAGATTTTTCCAGGACATGGGATGTGTATGAAACTAATTCTTAACCCAGATATTTTTCAATTATAAAATGAAAAGAAGAATTTCAGAGCTATTTTCTAAATATTCGTGCTAATATTAAGAAATATAAATACTTATCCATAGTTAATCAATATAGTTTTTTTGTGAAAATAATTTTTGACATCCGGGGCAAAAAACCTAGGTCCTGGTTTAAGGTCTTAATCATTACAATCACGGCAATAGCACCGCTAAAAGGGCCTTAAATGGCGTGACTTTTGATGGGAGAGACATAATCCAAATTGCCCATTCTAACAAACATAAAATATACGTATTTCAACGAACACGCTGTAGGATTTTAATAATAATTCGTTTGCCAAAATAATAAAAGTAGTTAGTATATCTGGTATGAAAATTTCTTAGGATTTTTTAATTGTTTAGTTAATCGGCTCTATTGTTTTCCACCATTCAAACAACAGTAGTTTACTGAAAGTTCTCGTTTATTCATAAACTAGTAAATTTACGATTGATTTGTTTACATACGTTTAGTAAGATATTAATGAGAAATGGTGTGTTATATGTGTATTTGTTATCTTGTTAACAATAACGAGTTATTCAAGAACTACCAGATATTTGATGCAACCATTGCATTATTAGTTTGACATTTTATCAAAACAGCAAGGGTGCCAACGTGTTAGGGTTTGTTCTTCCTAGCTTATCTGGAAACATAACGACAACGGTTTCGGGCACTCTATTATGCTAAACAGTCTCTTGTGTTTGCAAAGTGAATTTGCGTGTTAAGCATGTAACGTTAGGAGGTGGCTTATTAGGTTGGGAAAATAAATGTTGACACTTTTCATGATTTTCAAACATTTTTAATATTTAAAAATCATTTTAATCGTGGAGATAGTTCGTAAATAATTTTGATCGAAATATTTCGGGCATAATTTTCATAAAATATGAAAAACTATGCTTGATTAAATATATACAATTATTTTTAAAATAACAACTGTGTTAGGTACGACTTACATATAAGGATTATTGTAATGTATCATACACAAATGATCTTCTGAGTAGAACTAATCTCTATTATAAACATTAGCCACTAACATTAACCAAACATGCCTCAGTACCTTTTATTTGTGTTTAATTAAATGCCACAATATAAAAGTAATTAAATTAACCAAGCAGTAATTACCCAACTAAATTTAGTTATTACTCTAAACAAAATACTAAAACTTATGATATTCAATGTTTCTGAGAACAAATTTCTCTCAGAAATATGTTCACAGTATTTTGATCTTATTTTAATCTCATGCTCTTGTAAATTCCTTTTGATATGTTTGAATTGAAATTTGAAACTACCTACATCACTCTACAGCTTTACATTCCCTCTCAATACACTGATATTTTCTGTTTCTTTCACAATGCCCGGTCAACCACAGAGACAGCGTAGCAGTAACGAGTCCTTCAGTGTGGTGCAAAAAAACTCCATTTTATGTTTTACCTTTATTTAATAGACCTTAATTACATTAAAATATATGTTGAAAACTTTAATTAGTTTTCAATATATAAATTTGTTTTAATTATAAAACAAATTAATTGTAAAACACTGTTTTGTCAAAACATTTGTTTTACTAAACATCGTTTAGACGACTTATAATTTAAATATACATATTTTTTTACACGAACAGATTCTCTTTCATTGAAAACATGGGTTTGAAGAATTTTGTCGGAAACATTATAATGGAGAAATGATTCCACGAGCAACCAGAAACCCCAAACTATTTAATGCATTCAATAACGGGTGAAAAATATAGGTTATACCATGGTACAAGGCTCAGTCAATGAAACATATAATATTAAAGCAATTTTAAAATTAGTGTTGGTTTCATGAAAGAAATTGACGATGATAGTTAGTTATGTAATGTAAAATATATTTTTGAATATTGAACTTTCAAATTTATCTTTTAGAACACAATCACTTTTTAATTTTATATTCTTTTTTTAACATTAATAAATATAACTTTTTTACAAGTATTTGAAATTATAAACGATAGCTATCTTGATGATTACCTAAACCTAGGATTGACAATACATGAGTACAATACATGACAATACATTGACAACATGAGTAAACAAAAAAGTCTTAGTTTGATATTTAAACGCGTAGTTTAAATCTTGGTACTTTACTAAGGATGTATCAAGAAAATTAAATTCTACATCATACCAGATACGGTAGTGAATAGTTCATAAATAAGTACCTGGTGACCAAGATTTGCTCGGATAGAACAAGACATGTATTATAATAGTTAATTAGCAAAATAAAAACACATTTATTCAATATAACACAGTTTATATAGTTTGAATAAAACTGATTTAATACAGATTGATTAATACAGCATAAACACTTTTTATTAACTTTCACAAACTCTGATCAAAAGTATAGCCTACCACGGACGGGGATCTCTCTCATTTCCTCCCGCACATGAATCCTCCGCGCTAGTACTGAGCTACGGCGTCTACGAAGCTTAGATGTCGTCTAAGGTGTTTTAGCCAACCTCAATTGTTTGGGCTGATCATAATACTGTTTATTTATCCATACAGGTATTATTAGCCCGTGATCAACTGATTGTGTTAGAAATGGAATGAGGATTGAAAAGCTAAAGAAAAATTTAATTTTTACCAATTGGTTTGTTACATAGGCTTCAAGCTATATAATGAATAGGGTTTCTATCAAAATAGGAAAGATTTTAGAAATAATTTTCTCTGATTTTATTGCGCACAGTTATTTCACCCATCAGTTTTACAAATTGTTTACTAATTTGATAATATTTTATTTACTACATACATAAAATAAATATTTATGCAAAACCCCTATTCACATATCAGATGGTCCGTTTACTTATGTTCAACCAGCAAAAACTCTCTTTTAGGTTGTTAGACTATACGATAATTAACTTTAGGAATGCACTTTGACGTAAAAGACACTTCGCGCGCATGCATGTTGATTCGTTGAATTCATTTAAATTATGAGGAAAACTTCTAGTTAAAAAAGCTAGTGAACAGGAAACATGAATAAAATGTTATCTAGCAGTGAAAGAAGGGTGCTCAGTATGCTAAGAGGCTGTGCTTGCTTTATGAGGCGACTCGACACTGATAAGGCTGCAGAGTTCTTGTATTCATTAGAGCTGAAATTCAGGCGTGTCTCAACTTCAGCTACTAATTGTCTGTTTATTATGTACAACTACTGTATTTTCTATAAATTAATAAAACTATTTTCAAGTAGCCTTCAAAGAACTTACTTTCTGTAGCCGAAGTGACCTATTTTTAAGAACAAAACGATACACACAATAGACATTTTGGTATATAACGGAAAATACAAAGATCATAAAAATAACATCAAAAATCTTAAGAGTAGCTGATCTTAAGCTGGGTGCTAAATACTTAATGTCTGATGTCATCCTGACACATATTATAATGTTTATTGCCTCTTATGTCAAACACACACATTCTTAGGATATGCCAATAGGTAATAGATAAATAAATATTTATTTCAAAGCTATTTAGAAAATCTAACCTAACAAAACCAGGGGTGAAGTAATAGAAGTAATAATAAAAATGTGTGCCCTATTCAACTAAACTAATTCAATTAATATGTCTGGAATGAAATTGAATGGATTGTTTGAACTACGGAATGTGTCCGGGAGGTTATAAATAACATCACATGTGTTTGTGTCGTTTGTAATCAAATCTACTGACTGAAAATAATGAATGATTTATTTGAAAACAATCGTAATAGCTAAACAATTTTACGTTCATCTCTAGTTGTGAAGTTGTGATCAAAACTATCAGTTAAATAGCTAAACAGCTTGTACCATATACAGTCAATACAGTAGGCTATATCAAATAAACGAATGATCGTACTCGTATTTAGAACCATAACATTGCATAATGCCACAAGTGACTTAACTGTAAGTTACTGACTGACATATAGCAATGAAGCGGTTGCAATCATGCAAAACGGAAGTTTTTCAATATTAGAGAAATCCCTCTAGTGAGAAAAGAAATGTAACTAAGTGGGTGAACGTACAAATTGAACGGCGTGTTCCGCGGCGGCTGCCGTTGTGTTTTATACATATGTGATGACTGGCGGACCCGCGCGCCGCATTCATCAATTATTCGCCACGAACAGAACCGTTTCTTCGATACGCTTTTATTTCTGGGATAAGTCAAAGGTAAATAATGCTATGAAAATTAATGGTTTCGAGAAAGCAGCCACTGTGACCAGACTTCAATGATGTTTGGATAATTCATGGTAAAATTAAATGAAGTTTGGTGCTATGAGTAGGCCCCTACTTATAAGTACTCGAAGTAATCTTCGATTCTTGGTTCTATAACCGTTTGTTCTATAATGGAATATCAAGTACAAAAAAGGTTATTTGCATTACATATTGGACATTATTTCTTAGAAATTTCCCGTAAAATCTTTATACGTGGTGTTCATTAAAGTCGGGAACAATCTTCGAGGGATGATAGTACTCATCAAAATTAACAAACAATTTAAGCTACAGAAACCAACTTTGGCACTCATTTTTACTGGCCAAAGATAAAAATATTCACAAAGTATCATTTAGTCTACCATTACACATATAATAATATTATTGAAATTGATACAATTCATTAAAATACTTGGATCTCCAGGATATTCCAAGGCTAATTAGGTGCACATAGCCACGTACTAATCCCTGGGGCTTAATCAGCTGACCCTGCTTAGTATTCAACAGTAGGCTCGACAAAGGCTCATGTAGCTGAAACTTTCTAAACATCCTCGAAATTAAATTTACAGGAAGGAGGAAAGCACGTGTAAGCCTAGTATCCGTACTTGTTGGATACAAGACTATTTTATAATTTTTTACGATTTAACAGTATACAATAGCGTTTAAGCCTTGATCTTTTACTTCAAACATTGAAACAGAATACGTTAGTAAAATGTTAAAATTTAAAAACAATTTAAGTTCTTAAAAATTAAAAAATTACAATTTATAAGTAGTACGGTGTAATATGTTTAAAATACCTGAAAATAAAACTGATTCATCAATATTGCAGTTTGAAATATTGTGATACATTAAGCTAATTAAAGCATTCATGGGTGTATAGTCAGTTCATAGCATTTTCAATTTAATTTCATTCAGTTAAGACGTAAATGAACGCAATATTCAAATCATTGGGTGAATTTGTTGAGAAGGTAAGTTAGAAATAACAAAAAAACTGTTTTGGGTGGAAATTATTAGAACCTTAAACTCAGTGGAAGAGATTTGTAAACACTAATAGTATAAATGCATTTACTAAGAAGTATACTAGAATGTTAGTAGTACTGTATACCGAATATTCACCAATTAATGGTTTAGTTTGCTTATTTTATAGTATGTCTTCATATTTCAAACAGTGATATTGATGGACAGCTCACGTTTAGGTATTTGAAAACACATTGCAACTGTATTATTAATTCAAGCGTACAAAGGCTAGGATAATTTTGGTGACTTTTTTTGAACCAATGATCTCGATTTCTTTCATACCTGTGTTTATTAACAGCTCCATACGATATCTAATTTAAAATGAAATTACAACATTCTGCAAAATTAAAATATAAAATTGTTGTCGTATCTACCAATACCCATAATACCAAGTGAAATACTTCAATCGTAACTGCAATACATGTATATTAAGATAGTACACTATACAGTATTGTGTGGTATTAGTCTATAAAATCTAAACGCTTAAAATATAAAAATAGTTTCAATTATAGTTTTCGTTTTTGTATTGCTATTGTGGACATTTTCGTCACGATTGGTAAAAAAGGTTCTACGACATTTTGAATCAGAAATTTGGTTCCGTTTTATAGTTAGTTGGAACCTAGAACATAAAAAATTAGGACATAAAATGGATTAAGGGGTCACGAAGCTGATTACAAGAACTTTTTTTAAATCAGAAAAAATAAAATCACTGTATGAACTTCCGTGGTGTAAAACTCTAATAAGATTGGTGTCCGTTTCTCATTTGTTATTTTGTAGATTTTTTGACTGTTTTCAACGTTTATTTTCTGCTTATTATTAACTTAGTCTACACTGTGTTCTATTCTCGTTGTGTTTAAGGCTTAGGCCTGACGGTGATATGAGGTATTAGATCCCGAAACCTGGAACTTATGTTTGATAATCGTGACTATAAAGGGGTTTTCAATAGCAATAATTTAAATAACACGCATTTATCTTCACTTTAAATTATTTGAAAACAAAGCATATAGTTTTGTGTACAATATAAGGACAACGGTCTGGAAACCATGCAAATGAAAGTAAGAAATTATTGTCAATGTATTTAATTTCCTAGTTCAGAGTTTCTCAAAGTGTGGTCCGTGGACCCTAAGGGTCCGCGAGCAGTTTTTTGGGGTCTGCGAAAAACATTTTATCAAATTTGTTTTTATTCACTCACATCAAACGTCCGAGCAGCAGAGCCTGGGAGGCTGTGTATGAGAAATATAGCTTGACATGGTTTTGGTTACCTGAAGCCAGGAAAGAGAAATAGACTTGTGAAACTGATTTAAGATTAAATCTGAGTAAGAAAAAACCAACATTTTTAGGATTTTAAGAACCGAAAACCGGTAACTCTCTCTTCATTTTCAAGGTCTTCAAGTTTTTCTTCCATATCTTGAAAACTATGAGCTACGAAACAGATGTCATCTGCAAATGCAAGCTCTTCAAGCTTCTGCTGGAGACCCCAGGAAATACCTTTTGCTTCTCTTCTTGTTATGTTCCTCAACACTTGGTCTAACACAACCAGGAAAAGAGTCGGTGACAGGACACAGCCTTGCCTCAACCCCAACTTTACCTCCATCGGAGCACTTAAATTCCCATTGTGTATAATTTTACAGCTATAGCTCCTGTATTAAGTTAATTATTTTGCCAGGGATTCCAAATCTTTTTAACCCTCTCCAGATTGTATCTCTTCTGATAGAGTCGAAGGCTTTCATGAAGTCTATAAAGACCAAGTATATTCCAACGTTGTACTCATTTATTTGTTCAATTATTATTCTCATTGTGTTAATCTGGTCAATGCATGAGCGATTTCTCCTAAAGCCAGCCTGCTCTTTTTTCAATTTCCTCTCTATTACTTCCTTGATTCTATTTAATATTATTCTTGAAAATATTTTGCCAATGATCGATAATAGAGATGAAGAGAGAGTTACCGGTTTGAAAGTTAACGTTCAAAAGACAAAATCTATGAGAATTAACGCAGTAAATAACAACAGGTTTTAAATGGCTGGAGAAGAGGTAGAGGAAGTGGACTCTTTTAGATACTTGGGGAGTGTGTTGACAAAGAATGGTGGGGCAAATGAAGATGTAATGGCCCGAATTAAGAAAGTAAAAGCTGCATTTGTCCAACTATACCCAGTTTGGAGAGCTAGGGAAGTATCGACCAGAACAAAGCTGAGAATATTTAACACCAACGTTAAGTCAGTTTTACTTTATGGCTGTGAAGGTCTCCCTAGCTATCATAGGCAAGTTCCAGGTATTTGTAAACCGGTGTTTGAGAAAAATTTTAAAAATCCATTGGCCGGACATCATCTCAAATAAAGACTTGTTGGCAGCCACCAAAGAGGAACCCATAGATTTTGAAATAAAAAAACGAAAGTGGCAATGGATAGGGCACACTCTGCGTAAAGATCAAGACGCAGTAGAAAAGCAGGCTTTGAGCTGGAATCCCCAGGGGCAGAGGAAAAGAGGAAGACCGAGAAAAACATGGAGGAGAACAATTGAAGCCGAAATCAGAGAGGTGGGGAAGACCTGGAGAGAAGTAAAGGCTCTGGCTGCCAATCGTGTCCGCTGGCGTTGTTTCGTGGAGGCCCTATGCTCCGCCAAGGAGTGAAAGGAAATAAGTCAAGTAAGTCAAGAACCGAAAAACAAAAACATTGTTCACAGTAAAGTAACATGTCATGAAGTTATTTGAGTCATGCTACCCCAGTAGGTAGTCCCTACGTATTTCAATAAATTTTTTATAGGTGTATGTCAAAATTAAGCTGTCAAAACCATAAAATTACTTACTTTTTGACATGGATACGTCTTAGCTCAGGGGGTATTGGCAATCCGTCTAACCAAAATTTGAAATAGAAGTGACATATGGTTAGTCACGTCATGTAGTTTTAAGGACAGCTGTTTGGAGAAACTGGAAACATTCCTTGTAGACATATCCGAGATCTAAACAATTTTCCATAGGGAAGTAAATACAATATTTTTTTATTTATATCTTTATAAATAATTTAATCTTTGTAAATGATACATTTTAAATAAACTTATATTAAAAACTGTCTTATTTAAAAAAAAATAGTTCATTGGGGGTTAGGGGGCAAGAGGTTGGAGTAATAGTACGGGGTCCTAATTATATACATAATTAACTAGAAGGTTCATGAGTAGATGAAGTTCAAGAACCCTTAGCCTAGCTAAAACAATACACCTCGTTTATAAATACTTATAACAAATAATAAAAACATTTTGTTAGTTGAGACGATTGTCGAATTATCCAACCAGATCTTGTGCTGAAGCACTATAAGAATCTGTTGGTTTTATGCATGATAACGCTAACCTGGAAAGTAGTAGGGGCCTACACCTCAAATGTCGAATTATGCTAAGTAGGCTTCAATGCCTCTTACCTGAGAATTGTATTGCCTGCCGGCATCCTTCTCACTGATTCTAAATTTTCGTTGACGATATTTCCAATCTATTTTTCCAATATCTTTTCCACTTTGTACATTTATAATATATGCCATTTTCTGGTAAATATATGTACCTGGTAATAGATAAAATACTTACATGAAGACTACAAAAGCTAAATTATATGTTCTTCTTTAGTATTTTGAATCAATAGTTGGCTTTGATATCTTTATATCTTAATCATACCTAAAATAAATTTAAATTGTTAAAATTAATCTGTATCCGTAAAAAAACAATAAAAATACATTTTATTACAATAAAGGGTTTGTTACGTTAAACAATCGATAACCAATTCGGTCGACATTACAATTGAACAAATTTAAAATGATCTTGTCAAGGGTTTCTATATAAATATGAGTCTACCTATTAGTGGTGGAAATCAAATAAGACTATATTTTCGTTGAACATTATAGTTAATTACGATCATTTCTTTGAAAATTTGTCCGTACATTGGCGATTCTTTGACCAAATTTTCAATCTATTTTCCGCTTTGTAAATTTATAATCTATGTAACAAAATGCAACACATGTATCTAGTTAAGAGATAAAATACATACATGAAGCCTACGAAAGTTAAGTTCTATTAAATCAGTGTAGTGCTCTTCAACCTTCAATCTTCTGTGTGTTCTTCAATCAAGCTTTAGGACATATAAATTGGTACCCATAGTAATTTTAGACATAAAATGTGTGTAAAACAAACATTTTATATAAATATATATAAAACTATTAATATCAAACAAGTTTATCAGGAATTCAACATTATAGGTTTTCCAACGATATTTACTTATTCAATTTAATGTCCTCGTTGTCTGAGAACACCAATGTTATTCTTATAGATAATACTGAAAAATAATTTCATTTTTTATTTGTCAATCATTTTCCAAGCAATACATGTTCAGTGTAAGGTCACATCACCCAATAAAACTAACTGAAAATCTTTGGTATTATGTCAAGAGAGAGAGGAAATTCACCACTATGCTTAAAACTCTTAACTTGTTGGAAGGGGCGAGCTGGAAGAAATTTAATGATTATTTTTGAAACAATTAATAGTATACAATTAATTAACATCGTTTAAATAAACCATAATGAATTTCATAATTTTATTAAATGTATGTAATGTTTTAAGTTTACTTAAGAGGAAAGTATGTGTCCTTTGATACCGTTAATTTGCATCTGTATTTATTTATAAAATACTACCCTTGATATACCATTTAGAACAAAAGAAAATATAAACTATTTATTGTTTTGGATACAATTCCGTGACATATTTGTGTTTTATCTCTGATGGAACATAACTCAACTTGTTGAGTCTATTTGAAAAGAATGCGCAATTGATACACGAATAGCCAAAATACTTTCCAAACTAACATAAGATCTCTCAATTTCAGAGACGGTTTTTTTCAAATGTGCATGAATTTTAATATTTCCTCCAATGACCTCAAAACGTAAGATCTTTGCTATTAGATGTATATTTATAAATGTGAACAATCAATGCTCTTAAATATATATTCGCTCTATATTTAACGATTTTAATTATTTATTAAAAATAAATTTCTTTTTGGAAGCAACCCTAGTAATGCGGCTTTAGCAATATTAATGCGATATAAAACTCATCTTTATGACATAATGCCACGATACTTAATTCAACTCATTTACACATTTAATTTCAAACTTTGCTTCATAATTATTACTATTACTGAGCTTCATTATGTTTAATATTTTATTAATCAGAATAGATATCCCTGAACGAATATTTCCTTTACAATCCAGACATTTTATCAAAACGAAAAATTTATGTTGATGGGTGCAGTGTGAAGGTACCAGAAAATGACAATATATTGACGTCATCCACCACAATCCGATGTCTGATGCATTTCCTGTAACAACGTTCTGGCTTTTACTCTCGCCGTGTACAGTACTGCTGGAGCAATTGATTTTTCAGTGGAGGTTGAAGGCACGATGGACAGTTTGTGACTTTTAACTTAACCAATAAATAGGTGTAAGACACGAAATAGCAAGCCCTTTTTTCAAGAGGGTTTTTTATGTCTAGGTATTTTTTCAGGAAGTTCATAGACACAGGGAATAAATGATGACGTCATCCATCAACACGCAGTGGACGTAAGATGCATTGACTGTAACAACCTACTGTTTTTATGACTTTTGGTTTTATCTGAGTATTTTGATTGACTATTAGAGCTTACAGACGCTATGGCCGAACGATGACGCCATCGATCGTCAGGAAGCTGGTGCCTCATTTATCTACCGTGAAACAGGTGTCTTGAAGAAAATAAGTTATTTTACTCTTACTTATCTGCAATAATTATTTTGCCAAGTTCCAAAATTTTATCTGGTGTGAAAAGGAAGTTTTAAAGAGAATAAGTGCTTTTCTCTTACTCATGTGCAGTAATAATTTATTTTGCTAAGTTCCATAATTAATTGGGCACTCTTTTAATCAATTTAGTTATAAACTATAATAGTGGTTAAAATGTATGAATACTAATAAGAGCAGAAATAAGGAGGAACTGAATTATGTATGTATGAAATATAAATATATGTAAACTGAAACTAAAGTTTTATAATTGTTTCTAAAATACACAATATAAAACTACCTTTCTCTAAACGAAATTCTTCAATTAATTTTATTCTGCCAAACTATTTAATATTACATCTGATTGTAACGAAATTCACTATAGTGAAACTGGACTGTATTTTAAGGTCAAAACATCAAAATCATTACTAAAAACTTGGTTTGTTTTCATTGTATTATTTTCACCACCTTGAAAAAAGCAAAATAAAATAAGTTTAAAATTTTAAAAATCATAAGTAATAGAAAAAACGTATGTGTGTGCTTTTAAAGGGACCAAAATGAACTATATAAAATTTACAAGAATAAAGTTATGGTTAGTTAAATGTATAATTTCATATTTTTTTTATACTTTAGACCGTGTTATTGTTTACTTTTACCTGACAATCAAAAACAAAATAGTTAATAAAACTTGACGGTAGAAAGTAAGTAAAACTTTCACACTCTCGAACATCAACGTGCTCTTATCAGCTAACGCTTTTTTACTGTATAAAATGGAGATTTGACATGATAAATGTTGACTTTGATGTAGGAAAATATAATTTTTGGTCTCTTTGTTCCAAGAGATACAGAAAAACAATGCGATATGGTAAAACAATGAAGTACTACCAAGAAAAACCTTTAACATCCAGAATAGGATATGTATTTAAAAATATCATTCTACTTGATGGATTAAAATATGTTTTAAGTCCTTTGAAAATACATACTTTTTATCAACAACGTTATAAAAGTACATAATTAATTTGAATAGTTGTTCTTAAGCCCCAATTTTGAGCTATATTAGATATATATAGGGAGTCCGTTAACAAACATCTTGGCGTGGTATATTACATCAAAATAAGCAAAGAGGTCCTATGGGATATGTTCTAAAATGCATAATTAGCAAGATATTCGCCATTTTTCATTCCTTATAAAATATTCCTTATCTCAATCATTCTATTTAATCAATTATATAGAAACTTGGTACGTGTCTTTAAGTAGTAAAGATCAAATTTAGACAAAAAGATCTATGCGATTAAATTTTTAGTTTAAACACCGATAATTTAAATTTGTTTAATTAAGTTAACTTGAAAAGGGTTAATTTAATGAAAAATAGTTATGATTAAACCTGTAAAATTTAATAATACCCTATCAAATGAAATCTTAATCATGAAAATTAATCAATCAAGGAAAAAGATTCAGTGCTTTTACCAGTATCATGTGTATTTGAATCTTTTTTCTTAAAACAAAATCCTACAACCCGTACAAAGGACGGTCATACTGCTAGTTTGTTATAAAAATTCATAACATTGTAAAAATCTTTAGTATGTAATTTTAACTTGAAACATAAAGTTCATTTATTATTTTAACTATTATAGCTTTTATAAAATATTTTATTTATATAATATTTATATTAGGTAAAAAAGTTAAAATCTTGATTGTAATCCGTCATGAAATGTTCTCGTAAAGACTCGTAGAATCAATTCTATATCCAACTGCTTTTTAATCTCCAGATCACATCTAAACCTCTTGCAGGTTAGATTGAGGAATATACGAATTAAGTTCGCAAAAGAGGAAATCCTCTTAAGTGGAAGTTTCAGTGTTAATAAGCCTCTTATAATAAATCTTCTCAACCAAAGGAATAATAAATTTATCCTTAATTATTTCCAGCAGAGATATTAAGACTGAAATGGAAGATGTATTTCACTTAAAGACTTTGTAGTGGAAAATGTCAATAATTATGCCAATTAATATTATATAGCAAGTATGAAAAGGTAATGTTAATTCATGGCTTTGAACCCGGTAGGCTTTACTACTATATTAAATATATGTTTTATTGGCCTGTTATGTATTACCAAGTTTTCTAAATTTAAACACATATTTATATTAATTAACCGTTGCCAGATATAGACAATTCCAGAAACTCCAAGAGCACCTATAATTTATTAAATATAACACTAATTTCTGACATTCGGTTTGTATTAGCTTAACATGTATGTAAGGAGCTAAACAAACGCTCAGAGGGCCAAAGTCCTTATAATCTGAAGGATGTCTTTCTGTTTACCCTTTGTTAAGGGCTACTTTGGCTCGGGTTTCAGTTCAGCTTGGGAAGAAGAGTCAACTGAGATGTCTCTAATTTATCCCACTCTCCGTTGAGAACTCTCTCTCTGTCCTGGGCAAAAAGTTAAATATGTATCGAACTTAAAATATAGCTTTACGTTGTTGCTACGGCTACTTCGAATTGTTAACGAGTCTTTTATATAAATTAGGTACAAACAAAATAACTTTATTAAGCTTAGTTAAAATTGGTTTCGTCTTAGGGTTTATGTTTAAAGTGTTCATTATTAAAATGTTCAATAAACTATCAAATAATAAAACAATTATAAAGTTAAATATACATTATATATGTGAAATGCAGGTTCTTTGTGGAACGAATAAAGTTTATTTTAATCTTTATTACGTAAATAAATAAGTTTTTATCTCATTTATACATCTCTTTTATTCAACTCAAATATACAGTATTTATTTCTCATAGTCTCATCAGTTTTTTTTTATCAGAGTCTTGGATAAATACAGTAATATTTTTATAGTGAATACGGGGAAGTGTATCTAATATGCAATTTACCATTATCCAAACCAACAGAAAGAAAACTCAGGTACCGTAAGTACAACCTAACTTAATTTTCTTCTTTTCTAAAGACCCCGACCTCTGAACTAAGAAACTACATCTAATCTAATCTAATCTACTTTTAACGTTTTCTCTACTTCACCCTTACATGTTGCCTTCCTGGAAATGTAGATAAAATTAGCTTTATTGAGAGAAGACCAACTACAGTTTTTAATACGTCTAATTTTTTTAACTACCATCGTCTCTTTAAACTTTATAGATACGAGTACATTATTATATAAAAATTTAAAAATGTTTAAATTAAATACCAACAACATAAATCTTTCTGTTTAATTCCGGCCGTTTTCTGAAAAATATTGTATCATAAAGTACTACTCTGACGTATAACATTAAAACACTATCGTAAATTCTTTTCATTTCGGTTTTTACTTGAGTTCAAATATCCATTGAACCTTTTCTGAGGGGTGCATAATAGCATTTTCATTAAATGCTCCAGGGGGAGAAAACGGCACACTCTCCGGTGTTTGGGACTTGCGCCCACAAACCCCCCCCCTACATGAGGCTGACTTCCACCTTGGAAGGATCTATTACGTCAAGGTGGAGCCTCGCATGTGAAGCCAATTAAGCTACACCTTCTTATTATTTACTTTCTCCTGAGGGAAGATCAAAGGCGCTCTTTTTCTTCTTCTATTTTATTTCTTGTTGAAAATTTTCTCGGCAAAAACAAAAATATGCCGCTAGTTATCAAAATACGTTGTCATGAGAGGTACCAGAATTTCAGGAGTATATGCCCTGCCTTCAACTCCAAATTTCTATTCAAGCTAACCACCGTTTGCCATCGCCACCCACCACCTCCTGGACTCTACAAGTGGATTTGGTATGAAATAACAATGATAATGGTAACGATCTGGTATAGTTTTCTTTTCTGGGCCAGGAGATCGATTGGAACAGCTCCCGCAACCACCAACTCCGCCGGCTCAAAGATATACCGATAGAGTTCGATATACCGACTTTATCCTTAGAGCCACTCTTCACAGGTTAGACCCTATAAGCTTATGGTAGCATTTCTTCAGTACACCTGCCCAAACCTCTTCTCAATCGATAAAGGAGTATGGAGCTTGTGACAGGCACAAACCCCTAACGTTTGCCACCGACCAGCCAAGGGCTGAGGTGAAATGAAATGTGAAATGAATTTCTCGATTGCAAGGCTCAAACCATGGTCCTCCATCCACGTGAAAACGAATCTCATCAATTTTCACTGAGCACGCTGGAGATAACGAACAACGATGACAGCCGCTATATTATCTGGGAAGGGCCAGTCTCAGTATTCCATCGTAAGAGATTTTATACAGACCCGGCCCGAGGATGGAGCCCTGAGCAGCACCAGCTGTGGTAGCCTTCCAGCGGGGGCCCTCTGACGTCTCTGCCCCTGAGATAGCTTCACAATTCTTTGAAGATATCTGATCTTTGTTCCTGAGTATGTTCCTGAGTATCATATACGTATTCGTATATGATACTCAGGAACATGGAACATATGCTCTAGAGTGTACAGCATTAACACATCAGCTTACGGAGTTGAATACGTTCCTCACATCAAGGGGCACGAGCAGCGTGAGGAATTGGGAATAACGATTTCCACGCTGAGCGTTCTTTGCAGCTTCTGTGACCATTTTGCCATTTTGCTTCATCAAAAGATCTATTAAACCTTAGAAAATGTATCTGTTTTAACGGTATTAATATCTATTAAAGTTATTGAAATGTTTAGCCTTAAAATAATGCTACACATGTTGACTTTATAGATCTTTTTAAGTATATAGATATTCAAAATAATAAAAACGGATTAGTATTTCTTTTAACAGATGATATTAAGTTATGTTTGAAATAGTAAAACTTTTAAAATATTTTAAATATTAACAACTGGTAGTGAAATTTCTTTGTCTCAATCAAATCTCCGTACGCCCAATTTTTTATTATTATTTTACCCTAAAAATGAAGCTTGAACAGCCCGGCCTTTTTTATGGAGACTTTTTTCTTCGGATAAAAATATTCTACTCACAATTATGGCGTATTTTAAAGTCGGGACAGACTGAGATTACCGCAAGTAAGCCCCGGACCATATTCCCTCGGCACAACTCATTACACGTCTCACGTTTAGCGGAAGTGTTCCCCACCATATTCTTTCAATATTAAAAATGTCCTCACATCACATTTAAAAATTTTTTGGTTGGTTTTAACTTATTTATTATTATTATTATTGTATTTCTGAATGGTGATATACAAAGGTATGCATTTTAAGCCAAGTGTGAATGAGAAAAACGTATAAGATGATTGTGGTGCGATCTTGTAAGGTTGTTATTGAATTAGGGTGACATGTTCATTAGACAAAACTGTTAATTAATAGCCCGAAATACAATGGCATATTTTAGATCTATAGTTTTATGGTGGGTCCGAACCACGATTTTCTCTTGAATCACAAACTTGTCTAATTATAAGGGTGGCCTTTGTGGATTAACTTATAATTCAATATTGCGAATGATAATCCATACAAGAGAGTATCAAAAACTCTCACCATAGCTCATTACTATCTATAATTCTTGACATCTAAGTTGCTGAATGACAGTACACGTCAACGTCCTAGCCTATTTTATAATAGAAAATTATATTTGATACTAATTATTATATATTTAATGTAGCTATATAGTTATTCTTTTATTATATTGTAAATGAATACCATATTATTTATTAATTGTTTTTTAGCATAATATTAGAAAATTAGTTATCTGGTCTATAATTTGATTAATAGCTTTCACCTGACTTTAAGAAAAGGACGAAGCCAGGTAAATTGGATATATATATATATATATATAAAGGTAGAGTATAAAGTGACAATTAGGTAAAGAAACATATATGTTCCTACCTTTATCTCGCAATCATATTTATCGAAAAACCTTTTACTAAAAAAGACTACTAAAAAAACCTATTACTAAAAAAATTATTCATCAAATATGAGGAAGCTTACAGAGGACATCGCAATCATCGGATGTGATCTTGATTTTAATACTCTGGATAAAATATGCATGAGTGAATTCGTTAATTAAAGTTGTATAATAACGCCTTTTCAATTTAAATATGTGAGCCGTAACTTCATGAAAGAGCTATTAAAAAAAATTAAAAGTACTTGTTTTTGTCAAGTTGGTAGGTTAAGCTTTAATGAGATGTTACCGTAGCTTTAGGTTTAGCCATAATGACATTTAAAGAACCGTAACTTCCAAAAGTGTTTTACAAAACGTAAGCTGAAATTTATAAAGCCACTAAGATAAATACTTATACCCTTTTAGATATTTAGATATTATGAAAGGTCAGTTTCATTGTTATTTTTTAATCATAAATATATCATTAATTATTGCCTATTTTATTAGTTCAACTGTTTCATCGAAACACAACATAAACAAAAACAATTATAAACAAATACGTCGGTAATTATAATTATAGAGTTAAAACTAAACAGGTTTAAATCATAAGTGATATGTATCTCATAAATCAAATGGTATCAGTACATACATACATACATACATTCTCCCTGACGTGAACTTAAAAACGGCAATCTGTAATAAAAATATCACATTCTTTAAGACTTATCTAAATATGATTTAACAATTTATTGTTTCAAAAATCATCAAATTTCTAAAAAAAAGAAAAAGAGAATCAAAGTTAATTTAATTGTTAAAAGAATTTTATGGGGAGAACCCCCCTCCCTCGGTAATACCAAGTTTTTTTGTGTGATTCTACCGTACGCTTCATACCAAGTTTTATGGAACTCGGTAGGGAAAAAAGAGAATTTGGTTTTTTAATATTCTTCATAAGAATAACATTGGGCTCTCTCAGACAACGTACTGCGTTTATCGTGTAATTAAAACTAACTTTTCTCTAAAACTGTTAGTCTTTACAATACAATTCATAACAATTTTTTAGGTATTTTTATGATTATAACGTACATCCTATATATTAGGTGTATGCTTCGTAGTACTATGTCAACATAACGGTATTGTAGAATAATACCATTTAATATTCATGAATGGATTTAATGAAGAATAGTCGTTTCTTTCGATAGTTAAATAAAAAACAGGAATATATAAGAAATAATATCACATTAATAAAAAATAACAATGAAAAGTAATACCAAATTATATATAATAGTCACAAATTTAAATTATATAAGCTACATAACAAAACCTCAAAGTAAAATGATATCAGAAATGTTATCCCTTATGAGGCGGTACATTAAATTATTTTTATAAGAGTTATTATCACTAGATAGCACATTTTAGTGATGTATACACCAGGGTATCAACAAGCAGTGCCACATTTCAAATATGATGTTATTTATTTGGTCCATGACGACAGTGTAAAAATATGATATCCTTATTTTCCTTGGTTGGATAACAACGGATTTTGTAATGATATTATGTAAACAGATTCTCGTGTTTACACCACCAATCCGCGTGTTTAGCATATTACTACGCTTTCCAGCGACTGTAAACATGTTTTAAGCCCTTGCTCTCTTTTTAAAAATTAATTAAGTTTACTATCTTTACAAAAAACATTGATATTGTAACAGATTCTCTTGGGGGTGTAGCTGAGCTGTGGTTTTCACTAAAATTAACTTTATTAATTTTTTTGTTTGTATTAATATTTTACATTGCAATTTTGACAAAATCTATCAAGCTTTCATTGTCTGAGTGGTCTAATGGTAATACCCACCTAATCTAAAGGTTGTTGGTTCTATCCTCGACGTTTTATTTACTGTGATAATAAAATATATGGCCATTATTAATGTCGACATTAGCTTATGACCATCCTCATGACATGACAAAGCTATAAATCAGTATAACCCCTACACTCTTATTTATTGTGACATTAGTTTATGACACTCCTTATGACATGACAAAGCTATATATCAGTAAAACCCATTACACTCATCCCACATTCCTATTTTTATTGTGACATTAGTTTATGACTCTCTTTATGACATGACAAAGCTATAAAACTGTAAAATCCTTTACACTTATCATACATTATTATGTATTGCGACATTAGTTTATGACCTCTTAATGACATGACAAAGCTATAAAACTGTAAAATCCATTACACTCATCCTACATTATTATGTATTGCGACATTAGTTGATGACCCTCTTTATAACATGACAAAGCTATAAATCAGTGAAATCCATAACCCACATCCTACACTCTTATTCACATTTGAATATCATCAAATACTTATTTTGGTGTATCCAAATTGGTTGCTTTAAAGATATTTGGAAGAATATTTTCCACAAAATGGCAATTATGTGTTCTACATGTAAACATGAGCTGTCTGTTGGTAATTTTGTTCTTTGGTAAATGTGAAAATCAGTATATTTACTACAGTATAATCTACGTTTTCCAACGACATTGTGCAGCATGCAATACTTTATATGGATAGCTAGTTATTAAGGTTCGTGGAGATATTGCCTTTATCACATCAGGATAACTGCAGTATTTATTAAAAAAAATTTAATAAAATAAAAAACATAACATTGGAGGTACTAATAAAATGAGGAATAATGAGAGAATTAAATTAATAAAGAAGTATAAAATATGGTTAAAACGTAAAGATAAAGTCCAAACTATTTCAATGAAACGCCAATACCGGAGAGTGAACGAATCATAAGTATTTGTCGTCAGTTATCATCATAATGTTTTATTTTAAACAAAGTCATATTTTATACACCTGTGACATTCTGTTCTATTCCTTATTGTTTACAATAAAACATTTTACAATAACAATTTTAACAGTCAATATTGTGCAATTATAATGGTATTGTAATTACAAGTATAAGAAGACAAATGCAAAATCCGGTCAAAGTTTAAGAAATGAACACAATCACATGTAAAATAACTTATTATTTATGGTTTCACTCACAAATGATATTGCATATTCATACTGATGTTTTATGTCGTGTTTCAGGTAAAGAAACATTCACTCTACACCAAGGTGGGCTATGCTTGTTTACTTTCAACTTGTTGAATATTCACACCTCTTTAACGTAACAGTTAGAGCTTTATTAATATTTTTTAAAGTAAAATAATTATTATAACTATGGTAAAATTCATCATACTCATTTTTTCAAAAACTACAAATTATAAACAAATTACTAACAACACTTTTAGGATCTACGAAAAGATTTTATATAATTTAAATTAAAGTTCCGATCCATAGTTTGATTTCATACTAGCAAAAAAGTGTAATTTATCTAATGAAAACCAAATTTTTGGAAATGTAAATACAAATCGAAACGATTATTATTTTATGAATTTCTATCCAAAAATTTAAAACTGAATGACAAAGCAAATTTTGCCCTATTAGTTAAACAATTGCTTTACTTTATTAAGTATCGTAAACACGCTCGTAGAAGCACAAAGCTAATCCCCCGTGTTATTTCTTTATTGATCGATGAAGATTAAATGGAACAGGTTCATTTTGAATTCTGTTTGCGACTGAGTCCATGCACTTGTAACGTGTAACTAGTATTAACGACAATCTGTGTAATATTTCCTATGGTATATAAAAAATAACATATAATAAATAAGCATTTAAAGTAAAACATTTTATATAACATGAAGAATTAATTGAAATGTTTCAAAATTTAATTAACTTGTACTAAGAAACGATGAAAAATAAATTATTGCTATTATTTAAAAACTGTGTAGGGTGTTTATTAATTCATCGTTATTCTGGTTAAAAATCCTGCGGTTCACAATATGCATCATAAAAATCTATCAGTAAATCTTTGACAATATGAAATAGTAAAAAGTGTTTTTGTGACGTCACGAAGGAGCATCGCAATAACCGCATGGCTGGGTGGCTATAGTGCCTGACTTATTTGGTTGGCAAATACTATTAGGAATGGACAGCAAGGGTCAAATCTGAGCGCAGTTGCCATTTTGCATTTCTTGCTATGTGAGATAGTAACAACTATTAACACGTTAAACAATGCTGAAATACATTCCATTATAATCCACATAAGTCGTTTATAAACTATACAACACCAACAAGGGGCTTCGCACTTTAACCTACTCTTGCCCACGTTAAACTATAGGAACTTATCACTATTTAAGGAGCTATTATATATTTTAATTATCTTTAAAATATTGTTTTGATTTGTTCTACACCAAAGGTTTTTTCAATCATAGTACAGTATATTACACTAAAGCATTTTGGGAAGGTAGTTAGAAATGCCGTGATTTGAACACGTGATCTATTGTATAGCAATATAATTAATAACTCCAAAAAACATTACTGTCGCATCTTATGGCTCAAATTATTTTAAGCTGTGATATTCGTATGTAAAACACGAATGTGTATATAAATTTGTAAACGATTTAGTAAAATGTTTTTAAAACTAATTGTTTGGTCAATATTTTTTTGGAAAATATGGATAGTAAAGCTGCAAAATTATTGTTTTTGAAATCAAGGAAAACAATTGAAAATTAACTATATTTTAAGTGATAGTACAAAACTACTAGTAAGAAATCAAGCAAAATGCTCCTTACAAAATGTTTATGAAACATAAGTCGGAACAACCCAAAATAATTCATAGCCCCTGGGACCCCATGTTTTGATGGAGGTAAATCATGGCGATGTGGTTTATTGTAATTAAAAAGTAGGCTACTGATAATTATTGTATACATTTCTAATAATTATTTCAAATGGTTGTATAAAAACTGTTAAAAAATAATAGTGATAATTCATCACATTATCACTATTAATTCTTATATAAAAGAAACTGTTCTGACTATGAAAAACTAAATCTATAAAATACTCTCATTTCATATACACAAGAATTAAATACTAAATGAAACCTCTTATTATTCAATATTTTTTCTTATATTTTATGCGCACTTTTGGATGTATTTCAACATAAATAAGAATGTAAAAATTACTTAAAACTTAACCGTATATTGTAGACAAAGCAATAGCTGCTACCATACCATAAAATTCCGTCACTTAATATTATGAATATAAACATGAATGTCTAAACATAAAATAAAAAAATATTGTTTTCAAACTAAAATAATATAGCAGGGCGATCAGTATGTGAGTTTCCTTGTACTATCTGGCCAACAATTACAAATAGATGAGTGTCAACCTTGAACAAACAGTGAAAGTTCAACATATCACTATAATACCTGTTTAATCGTATAAACTAAATAAACAATAGGCCCTAGATATAATTTTAAACATTTTTTATTTATAAAATTATTATTTTATTCTTAAATTTTCGAAATTACGAACGAATATAGCACTTACAATGTCAGAGTACAGCGTAGTACACTTTAGTAACTATAGCCGTACAATACTAGATAACAATCAATAATATTTGTCATTCCTCTGTTAAATCAAGTAATTTTCTATGATCGTGAGAACATCAAATACTTTATCAGTTATAAAATATGTATAATATTTATGAGTGTTTAAATAATCTAACAGTAGACTAAAATATTAGCATATTTTGGAAATGATAATTCTTGAGTAGCCCTGAAAGTATAATACTGACATCTTCGTGTCAGTATCTTTAGTCTTGTTTTCTGTTAATAATATAATACAACCGAAAACTACGTCCACAGATATACAACCGTCACAAACCGTTGAAAACTCTAAGGAGAGAGATGATATACTATTCTGTTTGGCTCAGTCCTTTCCTTGTCCTGAATAAAACATAACTGTCAACAAAATTTTGTCAACATCTGTTTGCATTTGTTCTAATTTTGATTGCCAACTTAATAATTTTTTATTGCATCATTTATGAAAATAACTATGTAAAAAGCTAGGCTGTCTATTCACTCACAAGTTTGTTAGTCTTTAGGATATTTTCGTGTCGGATTTTGTGTGTAGCTTTTAATCAGTTTGTAAATAGAAGCCGAGATTTTGTAACAAGAGAATCTTGGCTTGACAATCTGTGAAATAACAATAATGGAATCCCGTTACAGTTAATTGGTTCCGTAAACTCTGCTTCTGACAGAACTGCGTTTCCAGGAAAACCAGCAATCTGCTGCGAATTTGTTAGTAAACATACTTGTTTATTATAAAATAGAAAGAAATGCAGTCAATATATTCTATAATTGTGTCAAGAAAATTTATAAGGGCAAAGGAAAAACTGTTTTAATAGTATTTTGTTTTTATTATTAGCAACATATTTTTACGACACCTAATTAATTGGTAAACACCCTAAAAAATTAAGTAAACTTAAATTAAATTAACTTATATTAAGTAAAAATTAAGCAACTAAGTAAACAGTTGAAGTTTTAACGAGCAAACACAATAGCCAAGATACTTATTTTGGTCAGTGTTGTCTTTGGTTGATTTTTTCCTCGAGTAATATTAAATGTGACTTGTACGTATATACAGTATGGTGATTTGAAAACTTTCATTGCGTTAATTAACGAATTCTCACTTCGAATCATACTAAAAATAATTTACTACAATTAATTTTTTCTTTTATTGATTTACATCTCGTTCCTTCCTTTAATTCCTTTATGAGTTATTACTAGATTACTAGTATTGATCTCAAATAATTATGATAATAAGGAATGAATATATATAGTCTTGTAATTTATCTGCTGGAATAATTATTTGACTTCACATTGTTTCCTTATATTTAAGCTTTTTTACTTTAAGAATCTACAGGTTTCATTAAAAATCTTTGAATAAAAAGACTTAGACGAATATATTTTGCAACAAAATTCATAGTATTATTTACAAATTATTATAGATCAGTAATCAAATATAAAAATGCGATGACGGAATAAATAGTTATTTATGATTTTATTATCAAGCCAATTATCTGTAATCAATTACAGAACTAAATTGAAAACAGTAACTAAAATTCCGATACCTATGAAATATGTCAGTATAGTGTTAAAATCTCGTTAAAGTTGAAAGGATTCACTTTACTTTAGAGGAACTTTCATAACACGTGCTTTCTTTTCATTAACAGTGTGAAAGTTCTCCCGGGCTCTTTTAGGCGAAGTTATATGACCATTTCACAAGATAAACTGCTCTTGAAAATGGAGTACGCTCCGTATATGGTTTTTGAAATATATTTTTAAAAGCTCTTTTATATTTTCTTACACTATAGTAGCCTTTTAAAATTAATTTATAACACAACATTATGTTTAGTTACATTCCTTATCTTTTTTATAAACTATTATACTGTAGCTCAAAATATCGGCAGAAAAAAGCATTGAAAGTTTTTAAATTGGTTTCAGGTCTGTACCTTGTTAAAAATACAAAAGAATACTTTAAAATACAAAGTAGGCTACGTTGAATATTGCACAATTTACTTTTGGAATTTTTGCTGTGTTTTGAAGTTTATTAAAATAATAGGTAATTGAAAAAAATGAGAACATACATAAGCGATTATTTGACAAAAAAAGTAGTGTAAGCATGTTTTGTCATATTTTATGAGTTTTAAGAAAAATAAATATTAAATGTTGTATTTCACTGAAAAAAGAAAATTCTGAAGATTAACAATCAATAAAAATTCATGTTAGACAGCCATTTATCGATACAGTTGGTGACTTTAATTACTGGAACACAATAGGAATAAGATTACCTACAAATGTTTGTTGAGCTTATTACCTTGACTGTCGAGTGGAACAACAGTAGATAGCTAACGTTGACATAGCCGCTCGAGTCATGTTGAAGATTCTCTCTGAATTAAATAACTTACCTATTAGTTAAGTAATTCATTCCTAAATCTTGCACCAACTATAACTTAGCTAACGGAATTTATATTATATGAAGAGTCTATATTGAAAAATAGCGTTATTTAAACGCAATCTATGATTGGTAATAAGTTTAATCTTGAAATTTAACAAATAATAATGCAAAACAATTACCAGCATTACCATTTTCAATAAAAAGTACTTATAATACTATAATTTTTTTATTATTTAGTTTAGTTGTAAATCGATTATTTTTCATTGGTTGTTAAATATTTTTACCTCTTTCCTGATAAAACTGTAGGATTATGTTTGTAAAAAGTATTAGTTTATCTTGTAATATATATATATATATATATTTATTTATTTATTCATATATGTTTACATATTTATTTATTAACTAGTATAATTAGCTTTGTTTTGGTTACGCTACATCAAAACTTTACTCACATCAATACAATATTAAGATCATCTAATTTATTTATTGTTTATTGAGTATGTTTTTCTGTAAATCATTTTTTGAATATTACTTAGACGGATTGCGTTGCTGCGGATTATAGCATTTCCTTATATCGTTTACAGTTACGTTAACACCACATTTCTAAAACAATTAGGCCACAATTTCAAATCTCAAACTTCAAATCTTGCAATGTACAGTAGTTTTTCGGTGCATTCGTTCGGGCTATACGCTGCACTATTTGAGTGCCAGTTTTGCATAGTGACGAAACAATCAAAATGAAAATTTGCTTCACCACTCATCATTAACGAAAAATCAACAGTAAAAATAACATCAAGCATTCTGAAAAAACAGTCTCTGTTGTTCATAATCAAGTTCATAAGTTGCCTACACGAGCATATTTTATAAGGATGAAATTCTAACTAAGCCCTTAGTTGGAGTGCCTAGTGTAGCGGTAGAGATTTTTTAGATTAGACATTCTTACCATGTCGACGTTATGTTGAGTGCGTACCGTGCGAGCTCAACCATAAGGATGTTTGCTTCAATACGATCCAATTTGTGTCAAAATAGGCAACCCAACGAAGTATTGTGTTGCAATTAGGTATCGTACCTTTAGACGGAACATTATTTAAAACTGTTTGCGGTAAAGCCGTTGAACAGTAACACCAGATTAACTACTTTTCAAACTAATCTTCAACAGCGAAAATACAATGTGTTGATATTAAGACGTCGTCCTAACATACAAAATAACCAGCGCACACTCTCCACTCCGCTCCTATTACTCTTACTACGCAATTCAAATCCATGCGCTCTTTTTGCGCCACTCCGTATATATACAAATTTAGAGGGTGGACAAACATTAGAGAACATGACATTGACCATGCATGGTCTCTTCAATGATAACAATCTTTTAGAGAAATACAAAAGAAAATTTATTGTAATATACTTGAATTGATTTATACGAAATAAAATAATTATAAATAAAATATTCAAATTATAAAATTACTTTTAATTAGAGATTAGTTCACCGTTATGATTATTCATGCTGATAACAGCTGATGTTGATTGATGTTTAATTCGAAAAATATGATTTTTGTACAGATACGAGTTAACATACCACAATTATAGGGTATTGTACAGTCTTTAACAGGGTAGATATCAATTCATATCAAATATCATATCAATCCACACACTTTATTGACCGTATGAAATTAATATTACTGTTTTGTTTTTAACTTTCTTTGAGAAAAGTGCTTATTCTTCACAAAGTTGAGATTAAATGGAAATATAAATTCTTTTAATGTACTAATATATGTTTATTCTAAGCTTGTAATATGACACTACACATTCAAATTTAAGACTACATAATGCAAAAGTACAAAGAAAGTATGTAAATGATTTTTTTCAGAAATTTTATATATTTAAGAAATCACTTAATGATTGCTGTTTGTGTCCAGCCCAACGGAATAAAAAGGAATGGTAGCAATAAACTTAATTTTAAAGAGGTCATTGGCAAAAACTAAGTAGGATTTATTAAAAAGTCACTGTAATAACCAAATCCGTAAGGCTAACCTTTTTTGTACGGGTTTCATGTTACAGATCACGATACAAGCCTTGTCTTTTCTGATGTTTTTACTCGTAACAATGTTGATAGAAATGAGTACGATTGTGCAGAGCTTTTAAACGACGAGCGCTTATCCAGAGTTTTGCATCAAGGGTAGTACAAATGTGATGAGTAATGAAGATGCCAGTATATTATACAAAGCTATATTTCTGGGCAAATTTATGCGCAGTATCGGCCCTGTTCAGTATGCGTGTGCCGTCCCCCGCCTTTAGCGGGCCACTCTTATCTTACGATGTGACGCCGCACTCTCTAGGATTTGATCTGTAAAGTAAACATACTGTAGTGATATAATGCAGTATAATTTAATATATTATTACGAACAAGTATCATTCAATGTTATAAACTAACAACAATAAACAAGAAGATAAGCTATTCGCTGGAATTGTTTTGGTGACATACTCGTAACTCTCTCTACCGCGTCTATATTATTGAGTGAGTTTTGTTGGTTGACGTGATGCCACACCAAGTTTCATGGAAATGGTTGAAGAAACGAATTTGAAATCTATTTCAAAAATTTAAAAAACACGATAGAGCACTGAATTTTACTGTGAGTTGTGAGATATATGTTTTATTATATATTAAAATATTAAAAGGATTAATTTTACCTTTGTAATAGTTAGCAATAGTTGTAATACAATTCATTATAATTCGTGTAAATCACTCAATTAATCTAAGTATAATTCCATTTCAATAATATTTAATGGAATTTAAATTATTCCTGCAGTAATTTATATACTAAAAATGTTAATTTAGGAAAGCTTTATAATTAATTTAAAAGTATGTAGCTATGTACAAACTGTAATTTTTTAACGCCGCATAAAAAGTATTAAATAAATTATTTCAAATATAATAATAATAAATTGTGGGTTACATGAAACTAAAAGTACATAAAGAAAAAGATTCATACCCTACCTGTCATATACAGTGATTTGAAACCATTGAATTCACCAATCAAACTAGTAGAGCTAAATTCTGGTTATGACAGACACAGATAAATTGAGGAATGAAATTTATTGGTTTACCAAGTTAGGGATAAGGTATTACGTTTTAACTAGTTTTCTGATAAGCTATTTTAAAACATTAAATGTATTCTGTTAAAATTAAAAGTTTACGTTTTCCGAATTGAACAGAAAAAATTAAAACTAGATAGCCATAACTCAGTTATTACTATGATTTTTGTAGTACTAAAACTAAATTATTAGTATTATTCGCAGTTTCCTTAATTTAAGAACACAACATGAAATTATGTATAAAACTGCGTAGCCAATATACATGGTTACGCAGTTTTATTACGAACTCAGTACTCGTTTTAAAGACATTCTAATAATCTAAATGAAGACATTTTATTGAATGTTTTAGGAAGACGCTAAAATTGAAAGATCCTGGTATTTCAACGTTTCAACCAAATCGTTTTAATTTGGTTTGATCTTCTTAGTAGGGCAACACTGTTTATTTATCCAATTTTTATGCTTAATAGTTGACTAATAAAGATTGCTTTGGCCAGGCAGCTTTCAGGGCTTACTCCATTACTTACAGCTTACTTCATATCCTTGGTTGCAGATGTAAATTATGTATCTTAACATTTTATTTCGTAAATCTACCAGTTTTCGGATAATTTTCCACTTGTTTATTTCCTATAAACTATGTATAAGGATATTTTTCGTAAATATACTATTTTTCACATAAATTGTGATTTAAACTTTGAATGACCCCCATTTAAAAACTATCAAAGAAAACAATTATTTTTCTGAGCTCAGGAACATAAGCTATAAAGTTCCGTACAACATTTTAAGCAAATACATTTAAAGTTGCTAAATTAAAAATGTTAATACATATTTCCCTGTGAGAAATAGGTTAGATCATAGATATGTCTAAAAATAATGTTTTTACGTAATCCAAACAGCTGTTCTTATTCTTTTATATAAAAAATTCAATACGATAGCTCTGGTGGTATCTATAGAAATCTGTTACATATTTTCTATCTTACGAATCACCAACACCACCCAATAGCTAAGACATATTCATGTCAAAACTTGTATGGTAAAATATTAAGTGGTGGATATCAGCAAAACTAAAAAAGACTGACTATTTTCAATTTATTTTGTATTTGTAGAATATGTTATGTTAAGACATAGATTTTTGTGACATGCTGTATAATTTGTGCATTCATTACTAAATATCTTGAATTATTTACCTAACCTTACTATAACCATTCTTAATAGGAAAGATAGGTTCATTCAACTTGGATGAAAAGGGGTTTTAGGCCGTTTCCCTTTACAGCGTTAAAATTCACTCTCGCTAGAATACATTGAATGCAAACTCAAAATATCAACGAAGTTTCATATAAACGGTTATTACATTCTTCTCATTTCTGATGTTAGAAATGATTTTATTCCCTCGCTCAAGCTCGTGCTAAAATTAAATGTCCACAAATGGCGCAAATGGTGAAGTAATCCTCGGTTTGACGAGTGACACTCTGGATTACGAGGCGGCAGCTGTGCACTTTGTGAGCGCCGGATCCTGTTTTTACCAGCTTCTGTTGCAACGTGCTGCTCTAATACATTAGTTAGAATATCCTACATTTTAATATTCTATATTTAATCTGAGTTCCAATAACCTAAATTACGTGCGTATCATACAAATAATAACCATTTTAACAAGATTCTGCATTCCCAATTTAACTTTTTTTCTTCCCCCGTATCTATATATGTTAATGACCAATTTAAAAGGTCTAAACCTAATCAATTTCTCACTCATGAAATCACAAAAACCAACATAAATTGAAAGAAAAAAATACGTTGGTGCTTTTATGAACGGGTATTTTAAAACAAGGTTTGATTTTGTAACGTACATGCTTCCTTTTTTACACCCATCGACGACGTAACCTGCAAACATACAAAACTGAATACATCAAAACCAAAATGTTTAACTAGGTTGAAATTTAATTGCCTGAATCAGTTCACTATATTCCTACGATGCCATTCAATTGATGATTTTTCATTGCAAGTAGATTTCTATTACAGATAACATAGCAAGTATTTAATATCTCATAAGTATAATTTAATATTTTATAATTTGTATCTGTATTGCTGAAAAATTCTCAAAAAAATATCTGTATGTATATTTTATGACAAATTATGTATGTTTTATGATACTGTTCAACATCCGCGAATATCGAGACGAGATTAAATATTTATAGAGGATTCGAGGGAAGACGTAATTCCCAGGTAAGTGGCAGTGAAGCCTACTTAGCATAACTTCAAGGCTTCACAAGTGGGCATTATCATTCAATAAGTCTTCAAGCCTCAGATCGCTTTATTTAAATCTTGCTGTCAACTTTGTTTTATATCAGTTTTCATTGGTCCACTTGTATTATTTGAAATCCTAAACTAAAGCCTTTAATTTACGCAAATGTATTAGTGTTTAATTCAATACACTTATAAATTTTGAAGTGCACCGAATACTGAATTCAATATTTAAATAACACGACCTTGGTCGGCGTAAGGTTTGTTTTACAAAGAGTTACTTATTCAAACCTTATTTAATTCACGCATAGGTTTTTATTTGCTTAGCTATGGAAAGCTTAGGTCAGCTCGTAATGAAATATTGAATTACAAAATAATAGTTAAAATAAACTATCCAAATAAATATTATTATAAATAAATATCTGAAAGAATATTTTGTAAAATATATTACCAAACGAGATTCCCCCTTCATATATATTGATTTCCATTAAATATCAAACTAATATCCAATAATACATCAAACTTTGTTGTTAAGGATAGGAATCCAATAAATAGCTTACAATATCTCAGAGTAAATATAAAAATGATCGTATTTTATTAACTTTGAAGATTATGAAGAAACCATCGACCAATGTTGGTAATCCTGACAAATTACGATGATTATTGATTCCTTGCTCGAGAATTAGCAGCAAACACCTTTCACGTATTTAACCTTAGGTAGTGAAAGTATGCTTTAGCTTTATACAAAGTAATGTAGTAATGTAGGTCAATGACTATTATTGATATTTGGTATTTGACGCTAGTATAGGGAAAAAGCTCCTGAGCCTCGTCGAAGATACAAGAATTGGCTTACCCATCTAGCGCCTATGGGGAACACATTAAGCCACAAGGTTGACGTTTTGGGACCTGGAGTCCAACACCCCTCGAGTTAATCAATAAATCATCAAGTCAATATTTACCTTAACAACGAAAGTTAAATATCTTTAAAAAAGCTTTATCTTGATCTAATACATATAATGTGTAAAAATTAATTAATAATACCTAGTATATCCTGGTATATGTTTTCAATTGTGCCTGGACACAATTGCTGTTAAAATATGCTGAACAATAGTCAGCATTAAAATGTTATACAGATATATTATGCATACTAATTACAGTACTACACTACACTCGCTTATTAAAGTTATAACGTGTGACAAATTGAATTACAATTTCATAGTATTTATTTATTAACGTTCAACAGATTCAAAAATCAGCATTAATTATAGTATTACACATATAAGTAATTATATCGCTAGTAATTATATATAAAATTCTTATTATTCCATTAGCTTTTAGTTATGATAAATATATATTTCATATCTAAAACAATAGATTAGACAGAATATGGAATAAATTACATTAGTGTCGTAATAAACCACACATTACTGAAATATATTATATTAATAAAAACGTACCTAATGCTGAGTATAATAAATGGAAATCAGTATTTTATTTCAAGATATCGGGTCATAATGATTCTTCGTAAATTAACATTTCTCTAAAAAATAAACTGTACCAACTTCTTAAATTATATTTAAATGCAATAATAATTCTGTAAATTTCAAGCTTTAGAATCAAAAAATGTTTGGTAAAATGTTAATTGTTTGGGGAACTAAGAATTGTTGGCAATAATATAAAATTCATGGCAATGGAAAGTCTCTCTTATGTAACCAAAATGTAAACAATATATCCTTGGGGAAACTTGACTAATACTAAATACGCAATTCCATACATAGTACTGGTACTAAACATTTACACACACACACACACACACACACACACACACCACACACACACACACACACATATATATATTTCTTGTCTATTAATTAATTAATTCTTTTATTAGAGTTTGGAAATCAAATTTTCATTTTTGAAAGATTATTTTATATTTTTTATAATGGCAGATTGAAAGATGTTTTCATCCTATTTTTTTAATATCCAAATGGTTAAATTGCGCTTCTTTATTCATCCAACGTAAAGTGTAAATCAGCATATAATGGGCCTCTCTAAAATCTCAATACATCACCTTGAAAATAAAAGAACAACAGAAAAAAGTATAAAAAAATAATTGATTTATCGTGTTATGATTCGCTATAATGAAGTGATTGAATAACAGCAGGATAATTCTGGGAATTGAATCAGAGCCTAAAGCAAATCAACAATATTAGCAAGTATTCAGCTGCAAAACTATGTTTACCAATTTGCTAACCAAGCCTAACATTCGGTAACATTACAATGATACATTGTCTATACGTCAACTGAATTGCACTAATTACATGTGAACTTGTACATATTAATAAGCTGTATTATAAACCAATGAAAACCAGTACTATCGTGTGATATAGTTAAATATTAAATGGTTATATGTACATAACACAGGGAATATTTAACAAAGTTTATAAAAACTATCACTCTAATCAAATAGGCCTACATATTTTTGTCTCATCGGTTTGAACAAAAAAAAACAATCAGCAAAATTATTAAAAATTGTTATAGAATATTATTAACTAAAGAATCCTAAATATATAGCAATGTCTGAAACTTTATTTTATAAAGGGGAAATAAAATGTAAGAAACTGTAGTAATGAATTTCAGTGATGCATATTCACTCATCTCTGACTTACATTCTGAAATCTGGTTTGCATTTTATTAGATATGAAAGCCTTAATCATGGGTTACAACTACCAAATACGTAGCAACGGTTAAGGACAAGTGGTGCTGTGTTGCAGTTAATTGATAACAACGAAGCTGAATATCAAACGGCCCTTTACCCAGCAGTTTCGCAACTAAGAGAGCCGAGGGGAAAGTTTCAAGTTCTCCTTGATATTTGCCAACCCGTTACATTAATAAGAGTCATGTTTTGTGCCCTATGTTCCTAAGTTTTCATATTTTTCTTAACGCATTTTAAAGAAATTTACTATTATCACACATTGGGAATAAATTTGTATATCATTTATTTATGAATCTAGAAAACTTGAGCTGTAATTATATTAACTGATTATTTTGACAACGTTTTTCTTGGTCCTATCCAGCAGTTATTCTCGGTATGATTTATCAACGTGTTACAGAGACCCTAACCACAACAGAAGGCAATACATTATGTTTGTAGTGTCCTGAAGTATCCTTAGTACAGATTCTATTTAGTGATGTGTTTTAGGTAGTAACGCTACACACAACAATCCAATCGCAAGAATTAACTTTTGTTTATTGTCTCATAACATTTCCGATATTTTCTTGTTTGGTGCTCATTCCGTTTTTGGTTGTAACTATAAGTAGACCTACGAAATAGGAACGTTTGCAATTATTGCAAATAATAGTTCAGTTCAAAGAACTTACCGTGCACCTCATCCAGGTTTTCGGACCACATAATTGTCCATAAGTCAGTTATTTTAGCTTTGGTGAATCGGTTTCGCACAACCCATACAATAATTATTCACTTAGACACCTCACTTAGAGAGGACTGAAGATGCTGTTGCGCGTAGTGTCAAAAAGGATCAAATATGTCAGTTTGTCAGCCCATCAACTCTCTGAAAGATATTATGAAATGGTTGAGGCCTTACAGTGTTTAGCTCGTACGAGAATCGAAACGATTTTATAATCGCAAGCATCTTGATTTCCCAGAATGGGTTCAAAAAAGATTTTGGTCAACCCAGTTTTTCCACGCAAGATTTTTTCGGTAATGAGGATCAATTCTGTTGAGGTGCTATGTCAAAAACAGAACTGCCAATTTACAAGCAATTGAAATCCAACAGCATAGTTTTCTGTGTCTTTTTATGCACTAAAACTTACCATTTGGTGTGCCATTAGGGCGGGAGGTGTAATTGGTCCCTGTTTGTTCAAAGTCGCTGCTAGTCTAAGTGTGATGGTAAAATGACTTATCATTCCTCACTTTAAAAACTTGGAACTGAATATAAATGAGACACGACTTCAACAATACAGCGTGACGTAATGTCTCTTGAGAAAAACGTTTGGTGATCGGATTATCTCCTATAGAGGTAACATTGAATGGTCTGCAAGGTCGAGTGATATTACGCCAACGGACTTCCTTCTGTGTAAATATGTCAAGTCACAAGTCTATGCTGACAATCCTTTGATTCTAAATGTCTTGGAGGTGAACATTCGTTGGGCTATTCATAGATTACGTCCCCAAAGGGTGATTGAAAATTGGACTTGGGTTGAACTTTCTACGGTAACATCGTTCTATATCCTTTCTACGTGCCTACATGCCAGACATAGTTTTTATATGGGGAGTTCATGCCATTTTGGATTAAATAAATACATTTTTACACAAATACAAGGTTTTCCGTTGTTTTATTTTCCATTAAAAACTACACCACTAAAACACTCTATATAATTCAATAATAAGTATCATAACTTAATTTATAGTTTACTAGCAGTAAGCCCGTCCTTTGTACGGGTTGTAGGATTCAGTTTAAAGAAGAAATATTATCATACCAAAATGTAAACCTGAAATGCTAAACAAATCAATACAAAGAAAATAAATCAATATCCAGCTGTATTATTTAGCATTACTTTACAATTAAATAGATTAGAACATTTATATCACTATTATAATATTAGTTATACGTTAAAATAGCTTTTTAATATACAGTATTATGATTTCGAAATTGGTTTAAAATCAATGACCAATATAAACTAACTATTATTGATTTGACAGCTGTTTGTATTTATTTCTATTAAATGTTTAAACTACAAAGACAGCTGATTATAACATAACCCTAGTTTTAATAAAATACTGTATAATAAAAATATATAGATCCGGAACATTTACTTGTGTAACCGTGAAATAGTTATATGTTTTTCAGGTTAAAATGTGAACAAACCTTATGAAGTATCGTAGTACTTCGTAAGTAAGAAATAACCAAAGATATTGTGGTACGTTTAAGGAACATTTATTGTTTGCAATAAATAACTGAATCATATTTTATGCCTGTATTTTGTATTTTACCATCATGATTAGATATTATTATAATTGGCATTAACACTTGGACCAGTAACGAAGCCATGGAAGCAATGTTATAGTTTCATGTACCGTCCTCTCCAGCCACAACTTTCCCACCTGTTGCTAAGAGTGGTACGTTAACACTTGGACCAGTAACGAAGCCATGGAAGCAATGTTGTAGTTTCATGTACCGTCCTCTCCAGCCACAACTTTCCCACCTGTTGCTAAGAGTGGTACGTTAACACTTGGACCAGTAACGAAGCCATGGAAGCAATGTTGTAGTTTCATGTACCGTCGTCCTCTCCAGCCACAACTTTCCCACCTGTTGCTAAGAGTGGTACGTTAACACTTGGACCAGTAACGAAGCCATGGAAGCAATGTTGTAGTTTCATGTACCGTCCTCTCCAGCCACAACTTTCCCACCTGTTGCTAAGAGTGGTACGTTAACACTTGGACCAGTAACGAAGCCATGGAAGCAATGTTGTAGTTTCATGTACGTCCTCCTCTCCAGCCACAACTTTCCCACCTGTTGCTAAGAGTGGTACGATAACACTTGGACCAGTAACGAAGCCATGGAAGCAATGTTTTAGTTTCATGTACCGTCCTCTCCAGCCACAACTTTCCCACCTGTTGCTAAGAGTGGTACGTTAACACTTGGACCAGTAACGAAGCCATGGAAGCAATGTTATAGTTTCATGTACCGTCCTCTCCAGCCACAACTTTCCCACCTGTTGCTAAGAGTGGTACGTTAACACTTGGACCAGTAACGAAGCCATGGAAGCAATGTTATAGTTTCATGTACCGTCCTCTCCAGCCACAACTTTCCCACCTGTTGCTAAGAGTGGTACGTTAACACTTGGACCAGTAACGAAGCCATGGAAGCAATGTTGTAGTTTCATGTACCGTCCTCTCCAGCCACAACTTTCCCACCTGTTGCTAAGAGTGGTACGTTAACACTTGGACCAGTAACGAAGCCATGGAAGCAATGTTGTAGTTTCATGTACCGTCCTCTCCAGCCACAACTTTCCCACCTGTTGCTAAGAGTGGTACGTTAACACTTGGACCAGTAACGAAGCCATGGAAGCAATGTTGTAGTTTCATGTACCGTCGTCCTCTCCAGCCACAACTTTCCCACCTGTTGCTAAGAGTGGTACGTTAACACTTGGACCAGTAACGAAGCCATGGAAGCAATGTTATAGTTTCATGTACCGTCGTCCTCTCCAGCCACAACTTTCCCACCTGTTGCTAAGAGTGGTACGTTAACACTTGGACCAGTAACGAAGCCATGGAAGCAATGTTATAGTTTCATGTACCGTCGTCCTCTCCAGCCACAACTTTCCCACCTGTTGCTAAGAGTGGTACGTTAACACTTGGACCAGTAACGAAGCCATGGAAGCAATGTTGTAGTTTCATGTACCGTCGTCCTCTCCAGCCACAACTTTCCCACCTGTTGCTAAGAGTGGTACGTTAACACTTGGACCAGTAACGAAGCCATGGAAGCAATGTTGTAGTTTCATGTACCGTCGTCTCTCCTCACAACTTTCCCACCTGTTGCTAAGAGTGGTACGTTAACACTTGGACCAGTAACGAAGCCATGGAAGCAATGTTGTAGTTTCATGTACCGTCGTCCTCTCCAGCCACAACTTTCCCACCTGTTGCTAAGAGTGGTACGTTAACACTTGGACCAGTAACGAAGCCATGGAAGCAATGTTGTAGTTTCATGTACCGTCGTCCTCTCCAGCCACAACTTTCCCACCTGTTGCTAATACGTTAACACTTGGAAGTAACACTTGGACCAGTAACGAAGCCATGGAAGCAATGTTGTAGTTTCATGTACCGTCGTCCTCTCCAGCCACAACTTTCCCACCTGTTGCTAAGAGTGGTACGTTAACACTTGGACCAGTAACGAAGCCATGGAAGCAATGTTGTAGTTTCATGTACCGTCCTCTACAACTTTCCCACCTGTTGCTAAGAGTGGTACGTTAACACTTGGACCAGTAACGAAGCCATGGAAGCAATGTTGTAGTTTCATGTACCGTCGTCCTCTCCAGCCACAACTTTCCCACCTGTTGCTAAGAGTGGTACGTTAACACTTGGACCAGTAACGAAGCCATGGAAGCAATGTTGTAGTTTCATGTACCGTCCTCTCCAGCCACAACTTTCCCACCTGTTGCTAAGAGTGGTACGTTAACACTTGGACCAGTAACGAAGCCATGGAAGCAATGTTGTAGTTTCATGTACCGTCCTCTCCAGCCACAACTTTCCCACCTGTTGCTAAGAGTGGTACGTTAACACTTGGACCAGTAACGAAGCCATGGAAGCAATGTTGTAGTTTCATGTACCGTCCTCTCCAGCCACAACTTTCCCACCTGTTGCTAAGAGTGGTACGTTAAAATGCATCTGTTCTATGTACAGGTGGCGTTAATGTAAGCGAATCTCCTGGACTCTTAACTATTGAAACTAATCATGGAAAAATTATAATAACATATCTAATTAACTATTGAAGAAGAATCAGGAAAGCCAAGGAAGAATGGCAAGATGACTATTATTAATCTAAGATTTTGTGAGAGGATTGATCATATTACGGAAAAGCAAAGGATGAAAATATCTTGAAAACTTATTTCTATTAATGTTCATATTATATTACAGTTTTATAAATTATAATATAACATTTTAATTAGTAAACTAAAAATATAGTTAGATAGTAATATTCAAATTTATAGGAATTGATTACGCTCGATAGCGAGACAACTTGTTGAGAACATTAACACTAACGATCAATTGGTGTTTAACCGATGACGTTAGTTTTTTCACTAACATCTTGACTTATATTAAGCATAAATGCATATTGTACATGTATCATATGGTTATCGTATGCCATAAATATTTCTCAGCATCGGCTCCATGGACTTATTATGCGTGGGACGTGCCTCTCCTTTGCTGAGCGAGTCTTATCTGGAGACAAACCCGCAGCTCCGTAGTGCACGTGTTTACTTGGCGCAAAATTTTAAGATAAAATTTTATTTAAAAGTTTAAGACTATTTGTACATTGAAGTAATAATAAATACTCTTTTTTCTGGAAAATAATTACGTTTGAACAAACATCATTATTGTATGTTTTCTACAATAATTTTACTTTGGTTTAATACATAAAATGTTTAACTCAAATTATCTCTATATTTAATATTATTTAAAATAATATTAACCTTCTATCCGATGAAAGATCTGTTTTATAATACAGTACTCGTATATTTAGCTATATGTACTATAAAAACCACATCAATAATGCCGTAACTAATACTCTTATAGTTGTCGAGGAATATAATATTTTCTTGCAGATCTAGAGATATCACATTAATTGATAGAGTAAGAAGGCATTACCTTCAGAGATCAGGTGAGGTACTGTTTTATGGGTAAATCGATTCTCCTTGTATTTCGTGTTAGACAAAGCTGCAGAGCATGTTTCATTATTCAGTCCATCTCAACAGTCTACATCAACAGCGAGTTAATCACTCAAAACCAAGAATTAATTGGAGCATTAACACTATGATGAATTGGTGGTTGTAAAATGATAGGTGTTTCATATTACATTACATGAAACTCCATGAAAATTAGGTTAAACTCCACGTTGCAAAATCACGGCTATTTACGTAAAAACTAAAATATGTTTAAAATTTTCCAAATACAGTACAACGTAATTTTCCCAAAGATTGCATGCATAAGAAAATACTCTATTCAAGCTAGTAAACGTAAAAAAAATAAATTAATAAAATTATATAATATTGAATTCTTAGATGTTTGTGCCATAGTGTATGCCTTTTGTGTTTTAATTTTTTTCTGATGCTTATTTGATATAACTAAGGATGATCAATAGAGTTGTCACGGAAATCTAACTGGTAGTTAGTAATGAGTCAGTTGGCAGAACACAATCCACTTGAAGTAACAGTTTAATGTTTAATTGTATGATGATGTAAGATTTGATCCAAATGAAGAGAAATAATATAAACGCGAAATCAAAGGCAATGGACGTTATATAAAAGTAAGTACACGGGAGGAAAGTAGGTTGAGATGAACTATCGTACATTTACTTTCCATCCTACACGAGCAAACATTTTCTGAACTCACTCTTTAATATTATAAGTAAAATGTCTGGTTTATGCAAAAACCACTAAGCAATATAAAAAGGTGAAACAATAAAGTTAATTATTCGATTAAAAACTATATATTAATTGAGTTAAAACTTGTTATTTAAGTTCAACTTACTGTCCACGTCATACAAAAGACATTATTAAAAAGCGCAAATTTTTTCTCTTGGGGGAGTATTGAAGAATTCCTCATAGTTTAGCTTACATGGAACTTTGTTTGCCTTAAAACTACACCACCCAATAAAACCTATTAAAAAGTTGTTTATTGCTTTAGGGAGGCGGAAGCAGTTGGACCATTCCTTCAAAGTTTTGAAGGTTACAGAGAGAGCACCAACGAATTGCTTGGTTCATATCAAGAAAGTATTCATTTCAGTTAACTGATGCCGTTTATTAGGTGTTTCAAATATAACCTTTACATGAAATCCATCATTTAAACTGTATTAAAATAGTTTCGTTATTGGTAAAAGTCCCCAATATATACGGGTAGTTAGTTGGTCTGGTGATTGATTCTCTGAGTACATATTCGTGTATAATGTTCCCACAATCATATAGCTGGACAAGATGAACCGTTGTATAATACAGGTCGTTTAATAAAGTGGCTCCTCAGTTTGATGGGCCGGGCACTTGCGGCGCAGAGTTTCATATGCAGCGAGTATGATGCTTCCCGCGCTGGGCCGTGTCAGCTGGTGGAATCATATTACGCGTTCCTTCCTGTAATTTTACTGTTATAAAACCTTTTATGAGTTCATATTTTACAGTACCTGCCTTTTGGGTGTCATTAAATATAATAACGTAGAATATTGAAATTGCACGGAATTTTATGATTTTACTCATGTTTTACATGGTTTTAATTAATATGCATTTTTAATCTCTAGATAAACCCGTTTATAGATACAACTAAAACATTTAAGTTAAATAAGAAATAAAACGTATATTTTTAAGGAAAAATCTAAAAATACTTTCTTATAAAATATAATAAACGTTTTTTTTAGATATGAACCTAAACCAAATTTTAGATTCAAGTTGTCGATATACAGATTTCATAAAATAAATATTATATAAACAACTGTACATTGATTATTCATTTAAATGACATATCTAATAAATATAATCTCAATTATTTTACATAAGCCTTAATTCTGATTTAAATGTACACTTTATTCAATGCACCATCTCTTTAGTATACAAGAACTGTAGAAATAATGTTAAGTTTTTCGATGGCAGTTTACATTTTTAAGAAAACCCCAAAAAACGTAAAACAGCTAATAAATCTATCATACTTAAAAGTATGATATCATATGTAACAACTATACATGAAATAGGTAAACAGCAAAAATTATTACACTTAAATACTTTTCTTTTCATTAATGACAAAATTAATGTTGTTTCTGGCTATATCATGTCAAGTTTATTATATAAGTAAGTCGCAATGATAAATAATTACTTATATAATAATCTGCAACTATATATAAGCCTGAATAAGTGTAAAATTAATAAAACTATCCCGTATTTCTACACATACAGCTAAATTGATATGGCTTTGACAGCGCGTCAGTCGTAGATTGCTGGGATTAGTACGTATCAACACTAATTAATGACGGTCATTTCACAAACATAACAAGACGAAATTGTAAATTTAAGACAGCAAATCTCATTTTAGTCAGTTTCCAATTAGATTTAAGGTTGTATAATCTACAAAGAGATTATGTAAGCTTGAAGTTTTAAGATATTAATATACATCACATACCGGATTGAAATTAGTTTGATTGAGGTATATATACGTGTATATATATATATATTTGTATATATACGTGTGTGTGTGCGTGCGTATGTGTATAAAACAAAAGTATATTAAGCTAGTGTTAGTATAAAAATTATAATTTAGACTCATTATCATTATATTTTTCCTTTCTATATTTCAAAATCCTTTAAGAAGTTTCAACTAAAACAGAACACGTTTATAAGACTTTGTACTGTTTAATCTAAACTTTCCAATAAGCTGAAAAGAAAACAGGTACACAATATGCAGAAGTAATCTTGAAGGAGGAGATATGACGTTTCAAATATGACATGTCAGAGAAGATGGGATTAGTGTTCCAAGGCCGTTACCTGGGTTTTCTCCGGCAAAACGTTTCTTTCTTCCCCACTGCTTTTTCCAATCAGCAAAAACTCTTGACTGAAATCATAACTGAATTATAAACAGGTATCTAATTTAGCAACACAAATATATTTTCATTTTACCTAAGTTATATTACTTTCTCCCCTTATACATAGTATATAGAGAAAGTATTGTTTTCGTCAAATTTTTCGAATTTGAATTGAGAGGATATATCCGTTATGGGGTCCCCTCCAAAAAAAAGTGGGTCCAAAAAAATCCAAAAATCCAATCAAGTGGGTTTCGACGTGATGTATGTCCGTCCGTGCGTCTACCTGTCTGTCCATCTGTGTGTGTGTGTGTGTGTGTGTGTGTGTGTGTGTGTGCACAGAGCCACAGCCTACTCCGTTGGTCTGATTTAGATGAAAATTGACATGAAGGATATATTCACCATATTTCCAGATGTTTTTTTCGTTTTTTTGTATTTTCGATTTTTAAGAGTAGTTCACCGCGAAAAGCCTTTAAAACCATAAAAATCAAAATTTATCAAAAACGGCTCCAACGATTTTGATTAAAGTTTGATATTTTATAGTGAAGACAGTACTAAATAATTTTACACCACCCGCATGTCTGTAAAAATTTCTGTTCAGAAGTAATGGGCTTTTAAATGTCAAAAAATCAGGTTTTAAATTTTTAGCGAAAACAATAAAAGTAAAGTATAGCTTGACTGGCCCCATTGAAACCAGCTTAGAAAACTAAAAGAAATAGTATTTTGAATTATATGTCTACGACTAACGGTTCCAGAGACAAGTTAAATTTACTGTAATAAACGCAGTACGTTGTCTGTAAGCGCCCAATGTTGTTCTTAGAATATTGAAAAATCAATTTCTTCCTCATTTGTCAATCGTTTTTCATGAAACTTGATACGAAGCGTAAAATCAAATCACCCAACAAAACAAACTCAAAAAAGCATGGTATTACCGGGAGGGGGTTCCCCCAATACAATTCGAACAATTAATTTAACTCTATCTCTTTTGTTTTTATTTTCAGAAATGGGATGATTATTTTCGAAAGAATAAATTATTAAATGCTATTTAGATAAACTTTGAAGACCATTATAGTTTTATTACAGAATGTCTTTTTTAAATTTACTTTAGAGAGAAAGAATGTGTCAGTCCACTGATACCGTTTATTTTTAGGATTGAAATAACCTCACAGATCTTTTCCAGAAAGTGCTATAGGATGAAATCAAAATTAAAAACATGCTAAAACATTCTGTTTTAAAATTTTTGTATGGTTCACATTTATTTAACGACCAACGTATCAAATTCACTCTATCGCTTTTGATGACGCCGCAAAGGCTTTTAGAGTACAAACATTCTCATTAGGTAAATGATGCATTTCTTTTTAATTAAGATTATGCATGAATTACAATTTCATGTTAACAATCATTTATTTATTAATAACAATTATTTATAAGATAATTAGAATAAATAATAGAATAATAATAGAATAAATAATAAGAATAAATAAAGTTAGATAATTGGAATAAATAAGAACAATTATTTATTTATTCCAATTATCTAACCTGAAACAATATACATACTCGTACAGAATGCTAATTTAATAAATCAAATATAAAACTAAAAACCAAAAATACAATACATAATGTGAATTTTAAACTCGTTTAGGATGTAGGAACTTGAAACTGAGAACGCACTCAGATATACCACACATATGAATGAGGAAACTAGATAGACAGATCTTTATTAAGCTCATCAGACTGTGAAAATGAATCACAAATAGAGGGGATTGAAATTGAATGAGGTAACAGTTTATATCAGTGTGGGTAGGCTATTCATAAATTTTACCATAACTAGTTTTGCAAATAGAAAAGAGTCGACTATAATTATTAATACGTTTTCCAAGCAGAAACAGTACGTGTCCAGGCAGTTTTGTCTCGAAGCGAGAAAAGCTTTGGGCAATTGTGATGCAAATGAAGGCTGGTTTCTCGCTTCAGAAAGTGATGATGTTCACAAAGGGGTTTCGAAAGGCTCCAGGCGTAAATGCAAAAAATCCCTTTTTTCTCGCGTAAAAGTTTAATTTTTAAACTATTCATTTAAATTCCTGTGAATTTTCAACGATGCAATGGACTAGTTTTATGTTGAAAGTGTGTATCAATTTCTTGGATTAGGTAAACTGAATAAAATATATCCTTCCGTATTACAGGCTCAGGTTCCATAAAAATAAATCTGCGGTCCAATGAGGGATCAATAATACTGACTGTTCTTTTCACTTATATAAATAAAAATTAACTGTGAAAATTAACAGACTATGTTTAGTGTTAATTTTTGTATCTATTGTAATACTGTTTAGAAAAGATATTATAAATTAATAAAACAATGGTTATAATCTTAAGTTGAGTGGAAAATAATTTGTATCCTCTATCAATTCTACTCTCTTCTCTGCCTATGCTAATTTTTATGTGCTTAGTGGTTGAGTAGTTAATATTAAAACCAAATAACTATTACAAACTACATTTTTTTATTTGTGAATAATCGTATTTGATAATAACCATTTTATCACTCAACGCAAAAAATAATATTGCCAACGGATAATTAATTGGTCGACAAGGATAATTAGCTATCCAGTTTGTTCTTTTTTCTTAAAATACAATGAAGCAAATGTCTTTGTTTCTTGTTTTTAGCCAATTAATTTCTCATTTACTCATTACTTGTGACCGTTTCTCCTGTTTAAAACAATATAAAAATAAGAATAAAGCTTATTTCCAAGAGGTACATCAGTTTACAAAACAATGAAAAATACAACACTTGCTTTCTACATAAAATCATCAATCTATTTGTAAATTAGATAAATAGTTTAACAAAATATATACCGTAAGCAATAAAAAAACATAAATATACAATAAACATGGAGAATTCTCAGTTAATATAACTTACTTACTATGCTATAGCTTACTAGATAGATAGTAAAGTATAATGCACATAAAATATATTATGACTAAATTTATTCTCTTGAAAATAATATTAATGCCTCTAAAGGAAAAAACATGTTTTGAGGCATTTCATAGAGGCTGGACGAGCGAAAATAACAATTTAAAAATTTATAAGGTAATTAATTATGTAAGAATGTTTTAAAAGCTATTTACTATGTGTGCCTTAGGTTATTTGGGTGATTAAATTAAAATCACTATAGTCTAACAGATAGGTAAATTAATAAATAAAAAATGAAAATCTATATTTTTTAACTCCATCCATATATATATATATCCATATAAACCGTCAACACCATCCATTTCTTTAATACAATTTAGAACATATTTACAATATGAAAATAAGGATAGGAACTCTTGCCATTTAGTCCTGAAAAATTATATAGTTTAGGGGCTAAATAGTTATAAGACTGTTTACAAGATTCTTTAAAAGGTCGCGGAACAATCAAAAATGTATTTCTCAGTCTAATAGAATATGTTTTCATATTAGATTCTACATTCCCACTCCTAATATAAAAAAATTCTTAGTGTTTTATAAATGAATAACGATTTCAATGTTAGAATTTCAAGCTGTTTAACAAATGGATTAGAAGGTTCCATCATATTCATATTCTTGCTTCCTGATTTTAAATTATAGTTAACAAGTTCAAATTGTAGCTTGGTTTCGTTTAATCGTTGATTTACGGTATTTATAAATATTCAATGAAGGTAAGAAGAATAACATGCATTTAAAACATAAGTTTTAAATTAAAATAATTCAAACGGGTAACATGGATTTTCTTACCCCACGACACGTATAAATGAGTTTTACCTCAAATTGTAAAACTGAAGTGTATAACTACAAGTTAATTAGCCAGGGGAATACAATGTTGATATCCTGAAGAGTTTATCTGGTATTTTTATATGATCTTTCACGTCGAGATCGATATATCATGGGAATTTACCTGCCTTTGATGCCGACATGAGAAAATCTACAGACCTCATTTAACCATTGTCTGTAGAAATGCACATAGGGCAAAGGTACAGTTAATTCTAAACCTTTTGGATATATTTGATTATTCAAACTAAAAAAACCTTTGTACCCTAAAGGATTTTCCATAGTTTACTTATAAGATTATATGAAAAAAACTGTATTAGTGTACTGACACATACTTTCTCCCTTAAGTCAATTTAAACAACAATCTTTAATACAACCATCATATTATTTAACGTTTCTCTAAATATCATTGAATAATTTATTGTGTATATATATATATATATATATGTGTGTGTGTGTGTGTGTGTGTGTGTTTATATATATATATATATTTTAATGAAATTAATTATGTTATGTTCAAATTATTTTATAATATACTATCACACAAAGTTTATGATCATCTCCAACAGGTTGCAATGTTATACATCTATGAATGTATTTATTAACACTATGTTTAAAAAACACAAGTTTTTATAGGACTGATTGCGTCCACAAAATCGGTAAATATTTTTTAATATTCAAACACAAAATTTTGCAATCGCGTAGCTTAAAAATTTTTTTTATTTCAACTACTGTATTTAGATAACCGTAGGAAGGTGAGATAAAAGTTATAAAGGTTAACAGTTGGAACACGAGAGCTCACTCCAGAAGTGACAACGCCAGATGATTAATGTTTATACAACTCTCCGGCACTGGATAACGTTCCTAATTTTTCCTTCTGCAGTAATAAAAAATGCTGTTTGAGGGCTATTTAGAGTACCGAGGAAATAAAATAATATTTAAATACATTATATATTAAAATAAAAATAATAACGATAATGTTTATGAACAACTGTAGTATTTATTTGTCAATACATTAGGATTTTTATAAGCCGTGGGACTAAATACTACTACTGATTGAAAAATATGACAGCACATTTTTAATATGGAAATTTTACAAATTGTGTTTTATCTTATTTTAATTAAATATTATTGTTCAAATTTCACTCTTATACTTTTATTACCTTTTATACTTTTATAACTCATAATTTTGTGGAAACTCCAGTTAAATCCAATTTTACTAACTGAAATTTTTATCTTCCTATACAAATTACTACATTTTATTCAAATAATTTCTTGAAAAAATATAATAAACAGCAGTGTTTCTCTAAACGTATTTCATACTGAAGTAAACGTTGCGTAAATCATGTAGCAGAAGCAAGCTCAATAACTTATAGAAGGTAAACCGATTCCTGCCATATTACACAATGATTTATTGACGTAATATTCTTGAGACTTGATATGATTTCGTCGCAAAGACATTTACTCTTACCTTTCCGCGATGTAAATTTTGATTTTACAGAATTAATTATGGAAAACCTGACTTTCAAGATGGCACAGTATGCAACATTTACGTTTGCGACTTTGATGACTGAATCTTACTCCTATTAATAGAACAATAAAATGCATAATGTTTGGTAAAATTTTTAGAAAATAAATTTTGAATGATGAATGATTGCGTCACTTGGTCAAACTATTCCGAATCTTACTATAGAATTCGCACATTTCATTTATAAGACTTTTTAAGCTTGTGGAAATGATAGAAGAATATGTTTTAATGAAAAGACAATCAATATAGTAAATGAAAAAAACCTGTTAAAGAAGATATGAAGTATAATGATCTAAGTACCATTTTTGATTTTTTTAGTTATAACCGGAAATGTGATGTATGAAGCAAGACCGTATAGGGGTATATTCTGATCTAAGTGCCCCAGTTGTTACTAGTACTTGCTAAGGTCACCAACAGATTTTATTCGTGGGCCGTATGCGCCCATGAATTCTATTGGATAAAAAAAACCCTTTATAACTCTAAACATTGAGAATGGCACTAGATCATAATTTACTTCAGGTCTTCTAATATACTTAATTAAACTCTAAATGGACAGCCGTTAAATCGTTATAGGTTTTTTATTACACAAATACCAAGATATAAATACATATTTTTTAGAGAAATTAAAATATTTTGACACATTCTGTAAATAAACTCCTCATAATCTATTATATTTTATATTAAGTTATATTAAACCAAATTGCGACATAAACTTCCAAAATAACAAGGGTGAGTTCAAGAACTCCACGAAAACGTAGTAAAGAGTAGATTTTGTGGGAAGAGGGGAGTTTATGGTTCGAGGGAGGGTTTTCGTAATCAGCGGATGGAAAGAGGGAGGGAATCCTTAACGCCATAGCGCCGGCCTTCGCTGGGGCTGTGTCATGGTTGAAAATTTTAAACAAGGTTTGTTTATTATACTCTGTAATAATTTATGCATTCAGCATTCATTATAGTAAAGTTTGTCCTACAATATCCGATTAAATTCAAATTTAACATGCCATTTAAATATTTCACCGACCGTATATTTACTAAAAATATCTGACTTTTAAATCATACAACGTGAAAAGTGATCTTGTTAAATGAATTTTTTACAAATCTTGGGCTTAAATGAAATCATTTCAATTTGTCATCCACATGTTTTAGTTTCGGTATTGTAATTAAATGTGCACTATTGTATCAATATCTTGCATATTAAGTATATTTAAGGTGAAATTATATACAAGTAAATTTACTGAAATTTGAATAGATGTAAAATATTTTACCACTGTCCAATTCAAATAGATAAATAATTATATTCACGATGTCATAGTTGTGTTTTATGGGTACAAATTATGTTTGGTCTAGTAGAACAGCAGCCACATGTTAGTGGTATAACGTTTACTTAGTAGCTTTCCCGGGTCGTGTCGGATGACGTCATATTATTAATGATCATACAATCTCTCGCAGGAGAAAGGTTTTTCATGTGGCACACATTATACCCACTCCTGAAAGTAACAAACAAATGATAAAATAACAGCACTCTTTGAGCTAATGCTCAAGTATAACCTATTTCATTATATAATAATTTAGGGATGAACACTGTAAATAAATAACAAAAAAATAATAATTGATAAATAAATGTATATAAGGTAAGTAAATAATTTTTTAGTATCAAGGAAGAGAAATGTAAGTTGGACTATCACATACTTAGATGTTATTATTTTTATTTACTTTTGTACGCACCACTTGCACGTACATTTAAATTGTGATTAGCGATAGTTGTGATCATTAGCTATGGTTATAGATGGTTAGCGCTGATTATAGATTATGAGTGACGGTTATTGGGCAAACGTTAGATCACTATTACGTGTTTTCAAGTCCATGTGAACTTAAAATCACTTGTGCTTAATCCTGTAGTAGGCGCGCCATCAAGTAAAATACATTAGGGCGCGTGGGCTACTATTGTAGCCCATATACATTATATTTTATAGATATTATATTTTGAATATTTTTCAAATCCTATTTTAAGTATAAGCTTGTGTAGCGGATTTACTGTATGCTAGTAAATAACTATACGTTGCGAAATATTTTTAAATACAAAAAATATTATTGTGCTTTTTTGTTTTTTTACGATGAAAAACTGCGAACTTTTAGAGCTCAAAACTAAATCCTGATTTTCATACATTAAGCTCTAGAATCAATGTTTGTAAGAAAAAGGACACTTTTAACATCAACATTTAAAATCAATGCTGTACTTCCCACATAAATGTATTATCATACAGATTTGCCCTTTTTAATGATTTTCATTACACACAGGTCACACACTAGTAGAGAATGGTTAAGGCAAATCCTGTGTTCACATTTGTGTCAGCATTCCCTCGTTGACCTGTCCCTCACCACCAGATGATGCATCAGGGGCAGCAACTGTGCAACCTCAATAGGAGTACGTTCTATCTGGGGATCTTTAATTCCAAGAAGTTTTATCCCCTACGTCTCAGCTCAAATGACAAACAAGACATCTTGACCCTTTCTCTTATTTCAGGATAATAAATTTCCCAGGTGACGTTTGTGATGAACTCACTTCTTGGCAAAGAAGGCCCTTCACGTTGGTAAGGCTGCCGTTGTACACATATAGGGCCTTGATGGTGAATTGATGTTGAGTAAATAAAACACATACCCAATGACTTAGTGTTTACTGATGCATTATATTTTACACACGTATTGAAGAAGTCAACTTTTACTTTCGTATGGTTTTAGAAGGTGGCTGACGATCTTAGGTTTTCTTAAATACTCTGTTGTTTTATCATTATTGTGATAGTAATGCTTAGCTTATCTTGGCTAATAATGATTACCTTAAATCAATTACAACAACTATTTACATACAAACTATTTCGTCAGACAACAAACGACGTTCTTGGACACTCATAAAACTTTAGGTTCCGCGGGCTACAGTTAGTAGCCCAAACAACTTCAACAACAAACAACACGGACATGCTCAGTCTATCAAGGCTAACAATACAGTGAGTATGCAGAAGGGATGGTAAACGGCAGCTACCTGTGTGCTAAACCTAGAACAATATGTAACGGAGTGACAGGAGAAACACTAACACTGGGCTACATCTGCCCGCCGCCTACTGCAGGATAGATTTAACATTATTAGATCAATCATATAATCGTTGCATTGGACTTAGACATGTCACTATCGGATCTTTGGGCATCTGGAAGAGTGATTTAAAGAATATTTCAATATTAAGGAAAATAATTTTTTATTATGACATATGTTTCTTAATAGTTTATTTTTGGAAAGAATATCAGAATCGTTACGTTCTATGATTCAGCTCTAAGAAAAAAATGTAATACTCTTAGATGGGACATTATTTCAAATGTTATATCGCAAGATTTTATTCCCTAGACAAGGTTGAGTGGATGCCACCGTGCTCAGATCGTTGAACATCACATTTCGCTGTTGATGTCTTGTTCCTGATAATGAAATCTCAAAAGAAATAAGAAACGAACAAAATTATCTTTGTCATTTGAATATATTGTAATATATTTGAATATTGAATATTCTTATATATTTTAATTATATCTCTTAAATAAACGAAAAAAGTAAAATACGCAATAGTGAAAGGTAATCTAGAAATATCAAATATTTACACATGTTTAGATTGAATCGAATCCACAAAGCTACGAATAAAACTTAATTAACAAAGTGACATATGAGCTTAAATTAATTATATGCTTCACCTTCAATCATTTCCATTATTTTAACAAACAACTAAATAACACAATTATTAGTATTTTGTTTTTACAAGCATTTTAAGAGTAATCTTCTCCTATTATACTATTTTGTACATATTCTATTATAAAAAAGTGACATATGAGCTTAAATTAATTATATGCTTCAATCATTTCCATTATTTTAACAAACAACTAAATAACACAATTATTAGTATTTTGTTTTTACAAGCATTTTAAGAGTAATCTTCTCCTATTATACTATTTTGTACATATTCTATTATATTTGTTCGGTCCATTAAAAATTTTAACTCTAAAAATGTAGCTTAAGAATTTCAATACAAATCAATTTATTATAACAGAAAAATAGTTAGTATAATTTTCAATAGCTTGACGATGATGATATTAAAATGTTTGTTTTTCTCTCATTTCCTGGTAAGTTTCTGGGTGGCTCTCGTGATTAAAGTCCCATAACTTGGGCCCTATTAGTGATAAATATGTTAGACAATAAATACATTGTTACATCGTAACGACTCAATGGGCTTAGAGTACTAAAGATTCTAGCTATTATAGTTTCAATGCAACTGAAAGCTTTGGTGTAATTGTGATGCAAATGAAGGCTGGTTTCTCGCTTTAGAAAGGGATGATGTTCACAAAGTATTCTGCCGGAGGCTCTAGAAGTAAATGCACAAAATCCTTGTCTTTTTGGTTAAGGTGAAAATTTTACAGCGTCAAAACGTGTCATTTATATAGCTACAAGGTTACAGCTAAAAATATAACTAAATGTTTAACTTAGAGGTTAGTTAATCTGTTGATTATATTTGAACTTGGTATGAATAATGTAATATATACATAACTGTAATCCCATTATGATATACATTAGAGTAAAGTTAGTTTTAATGATTGCAATATTAACAATATAACTTCAAAAGAATTTCTTGAGCAATTTGAATGAATTGTCAGTTAAGTTTTTTTATAACCATATAATTTTGATTTCATATCTGAATTATCTAAGGGGTTAGACTAGTTAAAATTGAATCATATTGCCTTTTGAAATGGTGACCTACCAGGGTAGGTATTTTAAGCTAAGTATGAATATGAAATGAGTCTAAGATGACTGTGGTACTATATTGTAGTCTTGTTACTGACTGAGGCTTGCAAGTTCCTTAGACAGGACTGTTAATTAGTAGCCCAACAGTCAATCACATCTAAGGGACCTACAGTTTAACGTGGAGTCCGAACCACTGTCTCTAAATTACGAAATGGTCTAGCTATGTGGATATTTTTTGTGGATTTATGTAGCACTCAATAATGCGGACGACAATCCACATCAGAGAATACCACATTCACCAACCATCGCTCATAACCATCCACAATTATTCGTGACCTCCAAGTAGCTGGATTACAGGACACCACCGTCCCAGTTTAAGAAGAGAGGTAATAATTACCTAATAACTGACATACAGCTTACTAACTAATATAACGCAACACGTAAACTCCCATTTCATTAAAATATGTTTATATCTAAGAGTGAGCCACAATGTGAAACGTTATTTAAATATATTAAGCAATTAATTAATTCTTTTTAATAGTTATTTGTATGCCGATATAACTATTTTAAGTATACGATTATGTGGAAATTTTTATAATGTTACAGATATCATTCGATTGGTTTTTCAGCAAAAAATACAGTTTTATTAGTCCAAGCTATAAATTTAAAAATGTGGATTTACAGTTAGCACGTAGATTTTATCAATTTGTATCATATACTAAGAAAACGACACAATAGTAATATGAGTGACCTGTATCGGTGAGGTCGGAGTCAGAAAGGTTAACAGTTGGAACACGAGAGCTCACTCCACAAGTGACGACAGGTGATTAATGTTTATACAGTTCTCCCACTCTGGATAATGTTCTCTAACATTTTTAATTTTCACAAATGAAAGCCATTACTCTTATTTTAATCATTACGTTTGAATGTGATCTATTTAATAATACCAGAGGAATTTGAATAATTACTTTTTTCTCCAGTGTTTATTTTGGAAAACAATATTTGTTATTTACAGAAACGTAGAATTTCAAGAGCTGTGCAGCACTAATAAAGCGGGCCCCTGTTCAGGCTCCAACACATGTTGGAAGGATCCCGACGGTGACGCTGTAAACTGTTATATGAATCAGCACAGGAATGCCTCTCAAGGTCCAGAGGCATGCTCGAAAGTTGTACCGTATAGATGCGAGGTACAATACCAGCACGTAACGTTTAAACATGTAATAGCAAGGCAAGTTAGATCAACTAGATCAACCAATCAGCGTTCGAGTTTCGTAGATTCTTCTAGATCCTCGAACCGAGGTTATAAAAGTAGCCCTAACTTCGATTCGGCCTTCTTGCTCATTTAGGCTTCCGACATAAACGTTGTCTCCACTGATCATTAGTTTAGTTTTTCTTATACCCCAAATTTGGGTGAGTACCTTATATAAATTTTGTGTTAGTTCTTTAAATATTTACAATAGAAACGATTTTTATCACAATTAATTATTAAATAGCTATTAAAATGAAAATCTTGCCTTGCTAATTAATTTGAAAGTAGTTGAAATACTGTTAATTGATAATATTGAAGCCTATATAAAGTAAATGTAATAAAATTCAATTTATAACTGAGTAAATGAAATTACATTAATATTATTTGTTACAGGGTATTAATTTTAGATTTTGGAAATATTCAAGAATGTTTGAGCATAATAAGTAAAATTTTTATTTTGAATAAAGAAGATGAATTAACTGAAAGAAATAAAATTATATTTTATTTAAACTCCTTCAAAGACTTTTAATTTCTATTTTATAAAATTGTACACCAAATAAAAGGTGGTACAAAGTGGCCATCTGCCGTGCTATAATGCCATGCTAAGCTTAAGTATTACCTATTATAAACGTTGCATTCAAGATTGCGAATTTAATTTTTACCAATAAACTGAATTTACACTAATGATAATTAATTTTTATCGCTCATAAAGGGCTACAGCTACATAATTAAAGTTAAATATCGGTACAAGTGCTAAGATTGAATGGTTTCTGTTTTGTTGAAATGTTTTTAATTCAAAGAAGAAACCCATTTTAAGTCTATAGAAGTATGTCATTAATCAAACTCACAACTACCTTTGCAAATAATAGAAATATATAAAAATCACTCCCTCAATAATCACCAAAAATATGTTAAAAATCCCATTAGAGATTTCTGTAAGCATTTAAATGTGAAGCTACTTAAATATTTTTCCATCAATCTTCCCTGAAAGAAGTTATTTAAGGCTGAGAGCAATAAAAGTGATTGTTTTGCAAGCTTCTATTTCGATGAAAGGAAAAACGATTCATCATTTATCCTTCTTCTTTAACTTTCTGTATCATGATTGAACTATAATTACCTTTTAAAATTATAATTCTAATCATCAACTTGATTTAATATTTATAGATTAAAAATATATGTCTGTTAAGGAGTATATAACCGATAGAGACATACATTTGCTATGTCTTACATAAGCGTGATCCAACACCATAGTGGATATTGCTTTCTCTTTGTAGAAGTGATTGTATATCCTATACAATTTCATGTACATACATGTTCTTTATATTGTAGACATTGTATATCCCACACTATAGAGGATACATATTTTTCTACGTAGAAAGGATTGTATTATCCAGTTAATACGACGTAGTTTGTGTATTAAGGGTATATTAATTAGCTTTAGGTATATATGAGGTGTGTTTGCTTGCAATTATAATTTTCCGAATACGTACTAAACAACACGCCATTTTTATAAACTTCAATATGTAAATAGCTTGAAAATCGTGTTACAAAACTAACCCCAACAACAACTATGTTAGTATAAAAGATTCAGTGGAAATGTAATAAAGAAGCGAGTTTTGTGGGAAGAGAGAAGTTTATGGCGAAAGGGGAATTCGTTTGTAATCAGCAGATGGAAAAGGAGGAGAAGGAATCACAAAAACATTAGCCTATGAGAACTTCTTCCCTTTGCTACACTGGCAAAGTGAAACTCTTATCATGAATAGGCTACCACCACGTCACACATCTTGAATAAGAATATCTTGAAGAGATTCAGTTAGCAACACCATGAAACACATTACTAATACTGATTACTGTAAATGTTTGTTTGTGTACTTGCTACTGATGATCAGTCTAATATTTAGTATGTATGTACACACGTATATTTCTTTATTTTTGTTACTATTTTGTAACCATCAAAAGCATTATTATTAATATCGTATTTTAAAATTGGGAAGTAAGGCTATTATTTGGTACGGTAATTGAATATCTTTGGTCAAACATATTTTTCATTGACCAACAGATTTAAAAAAGATCGAAAAATATAGTTTTTATTAATTTTGAGGTTTGAAGATTACTCCGACCCGAATGGTCAGTTCTCTCAGAGAGGGAGAGAGAGAGAGAGAGAGCTATCTGCATTTCAATACGATCATTTGCATAAATAGGAGCTACACATCGGTTTGTTAAGAGATACACCTTTAAAGAATGGATGTTTATTTAAATAGTTTCTTTGTAACACTATATACAATGTTGAAGTTAGTTTTTAATAAGGCTTTACTTAGTTTTAATCCAGAATAAAGGTTATTTCTAAATTATTATAACAAATAAAATATATAAAAAAACAAATCCAGATGAAAAAGAGCTGCTGCATGTATATATGTATATCTTCAAAAGTTTCTTTAATACAAAAATGAGAAAGCGGTGTTAAGAGTTCTATTGTATTTATATTATCTTGTTATAAAAATCTGCAAATCTTGTTTACTACATTTTCAGTTGAAATAAATGAAATCCAGATGTATATTTTCGGTATTAATATTTTTGCGGCTACATATTTTTAATTTTAATTTAAACTTTATATGCTTATACTACTCAATTACAGGATTATAGGAAACCCTTTACTTTGGGCTTGATAGGAGTTAAATTGCAATAGCAAGATAGACAATTGGAAAACTCATATTTTTTGTTAAAACAAGGAAACTAGTACGTGGAGCTAAGTACGTTGAAAAATATTTATTGGTTTTGATGCAAGAAATTGATTAAACATATTTGTTGCTTTTATCCTAAAACATAATTTATGCTGTAACAAATTATTTACAACGAAGCAAATGCAATATGCACTTTCAATCCATCGTAGTATCTCTAGTCCAATCTGTCGTGCTTACATTTATTAGTAAACACTTATATGAGTACTGTGCAGGAAAATTTCATAATACTTTTAAATTAATACATGAGGTTCATATTCTGCTGTATTTTTTCAAAGGCAAATCATTGTCATATTCTAGGTATGCAGTTATTTGTTTTTAATCTTGTTTAAATATAGCATAGCACACTTCGAGAACCTGAACACTCAACAAGATAACTTCCTAACATAAAAGCAGAGGTGAATTACTCATATTTCTGGTCTATAATCACATTTTGCGTTAAACATGTGTTGGCTGACGTCAGCACAACTTGTGTTGGACCATATTGACAAATAGCTCAATCAATTACCAGAACCAAAATGGACTACAGACCGATAATACATTGACGACTGACGATTTAACATCTTAAAAACAAAAAAATCACGAGCTAGGAACATCTTTAGCTGATATCAGTTATTATAAATTAACAGCATCACTTAACTACTCATTTAAAATTAGCCTTAGTAAAGTTTAAGAAAAAACTTTATAAATATATTGTATTCTTAAATGATTAAGAAACAAAAGTTGAAAAATTTACCGTTACAAATAAAGTTCTCAAATTTATTTCACTCATTTTCTGTGTGCTATTTTGGGGGGATGCCGAACTCCTCACTTCTGCCTGGTTATAACCAAATTATGTGTAGTACTTCATTGGGTGACCTGAAGCTGCATTATTCAAAACACTACATTTTTTTTACTATTCTCAATAAGAATGTATTGGGTGTTCTTTGAAATATATGTTTATTGCAGACAGTAAATTAAAAGGTTTCCCTGGAACCGTTTGGCACAGACTAAAAACTGTGCTGTGTTTATGACGATTGTACAATTAATTTAAAGACTTATTTTTACCATAAACTGTTTAACCAATTTGTATATAACATCTGTATATAACACAGTAGTCAAAAATGGAAAAGAATTAAAATTGTTTATGATGAAATGTGGTTCTACATTTATTCCTGAATCCATAGATACCAAATATGTGATATAATAATAGATAAAATGATTTTTATCTTTTTATATAATCCTATACTAAAAAGTGTGTGTGTGTCTGTGTGTGATTATTGCTGTTAAAATGTGATATCAGAACAGTTAAGAGCACAAGTGGTGCTACATATATTTAGTTTGTGCTAGTTACATTTTTTGTGTTGCTTAAACCTGTATTCATGTTCAGTCATTCAGTGCAAAAGCTTCTACTTGTTTATGTTAAGCAAAAAGTCTGACTGTGTAAGGGATGAAATTATGCATAGGATGAGGTTATAGCTCTGGGCTTTTAAAAAATGAATGGCAATGCTCTTTTAACTTGTATGATAACGAACTCATGTCTTGTTTTTGCGATATTCTATATTACTGTTTTTTCATTTCGGTTTACATTTTCCTCGTTTTATGAACCAATTTTAATCATTTTGTTTCAGTAATACTTATATGTATCGGAATATAATTACGAAAAAATAAACTAAATTACTAGTCAATAAGAATTGGGTGTCTATGTTTTATAATTTTTAAAAATAGTAAAACAATTAAAATTATAAAATAGTGTATAATATGTATTTGAAGATGTATGTAAACGTTAAGATCCTATTTTTGTATGGTTATATCTATATCATAAGTAAAATAAGATTTAGCTTGATAACCTCATTTAAAACAAAGTTATGTGTACCTAAAATAATGACAAATTTAACATTGCAGATATAGAGACTGCTTTTTTACCTTAAGTGGGTAGTGTTATATTGTTTGAGCTTTTAAGCACTATAAAACACAGACTTTATTCAAAATAATGATGACATATATTGAACAATTTATATTTTAAATTTGTAAGTGTTTTCATGGATCGATAAGCTATCTGCAAATATGTAATATATAAAAAATATTACCTTTATGGTTCTGGGTGCCTCGAAAAAGATAATTCCAATGTCAGTTATATTTAAATAGTTTTACAAGAACGATACAATTCATATAGATTTACTACGGTATAGGGGAAGAAAGTAAAACATAGTATATTTTATTGATGTTTAAATTACAAAGCACCGTATTAACATTATGAAAAGGATTAATATACAGTTTTTATACATTCTGAAAAGTCTCATTACAGTTTATCTAACAAATTTGACATCCGATTAAACACAATTTATCGTTTCTCGTTCCAATCCTCCGCACCGGTCCGTTTACAAACTTACACAACAGAACGTGCTCGATCATGGTTGCATGCAACATCAAGTGTCAAAATCAATCGGGTTCAAATCACAATTCATTTCACAGTTTCAACGTGGTAAGTAGTCCAGAGTTTGGTTTCATTAGTTATTTGTACGCTTGTCCTCGTTATTGCATTTTTTAAGTTTTTTTTGGAAGGGTGAATGTGTATTTAGAGGTTTACTGCTCGAATAATAATATATTTATAGTAATATTTAAGTAGAATGTTGGAATAAAAAGAAAATACGTAATATATGTATCTTATACTAAAACAAACTCAGTTGTAACTTCGGAAAACTGAGCGGCAATAGATAATTATTTAATTAGTTATAACATGAATGGAAAAATTTAGAACGTTTAGGAAGAATTGTCTATATTATGTTATGAAAATTTTATAATGTGATATCGATTTTTTGAATTTTGTCATATTTAGTAATATTTTATATTAACTACTAGTGTAGAGTTTAACGTATAAGGAGTTTGGATATTTTCATAGATTTATTTTGTATATTTAAAATCATTATAGTGAGTTATTCTTTAATTTTGAGAAGATTGAGAAGTAAAGGAAGTTAAACCTTATCAAAATTTAAAAAAACATGTTTTGAAATAATTGTTGGTGACTGAAAGAGAGGTTAAAGACTATAATAATATTTGATCATAAAATTACTTATCTTTCATTTTTCATCACATATGCACATTTATATTTCTTTAGACACCAACTCACTCTGGTGAGTATTTTGTAAGGAGTTGAGTGAAGAGTGTTATGAGCTTATCGACCTATTCAGCTTTGTTGCAAACAACGACCAGCTTATTACTTTGTCAGGATCATTAATTAAGAGCCCAATGAACTAAGGAAGCAGAGCCAGAGTTAAAACATTACGAAATTGTTTAAGGACTTTTCTCTGGATCCATCCGACAACCTACATACTATGAAGCAGGTTATACTGTAACTTTTAAACTATTTGGAAAATAAAATTTAAATATTTCGTAAACTACATATTTCGTCATTACCGGTTTAAATAATTGGTTTCTAGGTCTCTAAATATCATTTTATAAATTTTTAAACCCCAGAAAGATTTTTAAATTGCGTTAAAACACTATATTAACTTAATAAAATTAGATGATTGATGTTAATCAAACGAAGAAAAAAATAACTTTATTGAACTTTATTGAATTTCTGTTTACTATTTTTTATTCTGGTTTCAAATAACATAACTCAAAATATGGTTAAACTATATAGGCTATATCATCTACATAAACTAATATTCTATCAAAAAATACTTTAGTGTAAAATAATATATTTATAAAATCTTATACAAAAAATATTTTTCGGCTTATAAAAAGTTTAACATAAACTAAGATTACCTATTGAATTACAGTGGAGGAAAATCCCTTATAAATCCACTTAAATTTAGTTTTTAAGTTCTGAAGTTACCTTATTAACCTTAAGTATTCTATAAAATTATTAATTTAAAACAAAATTCCATATTTTATGAGACAGTCAAAACCAGTCGAACGATAAAGTTACGTATAAAAAGTATAACTAGAATGACCAATTGCAAGATCCAGACTATTTATTGACTTCTACATATTATTCCAAGTAAACTCTTCTATTGATCATGTTTGGTTGCAAAAACCCACCGAAGCGTGCAATAACGCAAGAATAATTCCATCAACAAACAATCATGTTCCTCTCTATACTTACTACACGGTCATTTTGAGGTACATTCGATATTTCGAATTCGATATTTTCCTTTGTTGAACAAACCAGTCTACAAATTATTCTTGATATACTTCAATAACAAAACGTTTTGTATTCAGAAAATCCAGCAATGTGATCGTTTGGTGAAACGATAACCTCAATACCATACATAATGTACGTAGGATTTAGAGCCAAATATATTTAGAACTTGTGTGTAAGCTAAAATTTTTTATGTTCACTTCCATTGTAAAGCTCATGACTATCCACATGTCATATACATAAACAAATTTAAATACACCTATAATTATGCCATTTAAAAGATGAGAAAGTCTGCAAATTTAAGTTGGAAAAATAGAATGTTTTCAAGCGATAAAAAAGTTTATGGACGGATTATCAATAATTCCATTATTTTTAATAATTTTACGTAAGGTTTTAAACAATTGTTCTAAGATGGAAAATACATGGAAAATAATGGATTTAATGAAATAATAGAGTTGCAAACTAAACTACTTGTGTGTGCATAGATATTATAACTATTATTATAATTTGTATTTATAATTTCACTGGGTTGCTTTTTTACTCACTTTATTTTTCATCCAGCACAGAAGTTCTGTGCCAATTCAGAATGCCCTTTAAGAGCTGTGATTATTAAAATGGTCTTCCTAGTTGTATGAATCTATTAAGACATTAACTCACACAAGTACGTAGTATTAAGTTTATAGTTGTTTACGTAATTTTACATTTCATATGAAAACATTGATTCAAGTTATAACATATTGAAATTGGTATATGTTTTTAGTAAAAATATATCAGGAAAGAAGATTTACTTGTCGGCATGATTACAAATGAACCTTTGTTCCGTAGGAAGTCGAGGATGTCTTATTCTTTTGACAATGAGGCGTGTTGACATTTCATTTCCCATATCTCCTTCTCTTCCGTATTACTTCTTGGTCTTTCCCAAAACACGCAAGAATATGCTGTTTTAAGTATAACCGTATTGTTAGTATAACACTCTGCACCTGTCAGTTATTTCACTCAATGGATCTCATCGAGTGGCGTTATCGTGCTGTTAAAATTGTTGAAAATTGCATTAGGGATTGTCATTGAATTTTTAAAGATTTATCAATATTTGTTTATATGTTTGACAAAAAATTTAACTTAAAGTGTATATTTGTTTCCTAAAACATTGTTTATAGCTGTTGTATAATATGTAAAAATTATGTTAAATACAGTTGTAAAATTTAGCATGCAAAATATAGTTTGACTATAGTTAAATTCAACTTCAAACTAATTTATCTTTAGAAAATTGAACATTGATCGTTGTACGTTATTGTGGTTTGAGCCATTACATGATGGAAAACTTTGAAAGCTATTACACGATTATACATTTGGTAAAACTCTACTTTGTACTTTATCTAGGTTAGTAGTTAAACTTTCCATAAAAGTTTATTAAAACTAATTATATATAAATTTGAAAAAGTTTAAATTGATCACAAAATTGATATAAATACTTTCCAATGGGATGAATTAGGTATATTATGCAAGGGAAAGCATGACTGAAGTTATTTATTTTATATAAATCTTTAGGTTTCAATCATTTAACCCAACACCAAAACCAAATGTATTTATGTATTAGCTGCATTTCTTGATCCAATCTAGAAATACAGTTTTGAACATTTTATGGTAATTAATAACACTGAAAAACTTTAAATTTCTTGATAAAAACTTTGTAACGTACCATTCGTAAGTACCGGATTTTTCTACATCAGCCTCGTGCCTAAATCCAACCAGAAGCCATAGAGAAGTTAAGGGCCAACTGTCTTGTATAACGACTCAATAAAAAATGTATAATGAAAGGTCAAGCCACATCGCGATATATTAAACTAAAAGTGGATAACAGAGGGGTCATTGTGGCGTGCTGTGTTTGGACAGCATCGGCGCAGTTGACCAACCACAAATGATCCGTGAGCTTTGATTCTAGATAATGGCTACCCAATATTTGCCTGCTTGTTAACACTCATAACGTATATGGTTTTAAGATAATGCAACTATAAATCCTGTTATCATTAGCTCAATCCTTTTTTCATCTATGAATAATCATGAGCCTTCGAACATTTTTGACCCAAAATATCATTTATCCCAACGCAAATTGACTTATTTGTTCCGCCTCTCCCGATTATGCCGACAACTAGATGATCGCTGGAGGCGGAGCCCCCAACGAGCGAAGCTAGTATGAGTATTATACATTCATAGTTCATGCTATAACTCTTATATTTGAACTGATCATGACTCCGAACTGAATTTGTTGTTGTAAAACGTAAGTTTAAAATAGAGGGGGCAAAATAAAGCTCGCTCTAATTTTGAGGTTAATTTACGCCACTTAACAACAGCTTTAAGCAGCACTTGCTATCTAAAAGCTATATCTGACCGGTTGTGTGTGTGGCTATGACAGCCAGCGTCGTGACATCTATCACTAGGGATCTGAGTTTTACCTACAGATAAAAGTATCAAGCTCTTTGGATTTGGCAATGAATGTAAAATAACACTATATACAGCAATTTTCCTCGGTCATATTAGGTACATTTATGAACAATCTGATTTATACCTTGAATTTTTATGATAAATAGCATTAGACGTTAATCTTGTAATCTCAAAATAGATATCTATACTTTAAGGAAGATTTTAAAATAAAAATATAATATTTTCAAACAAATAAGAGTATAAGAGTATTGTAAGAAAACATGTAATTTCCTTGGAGATAGCATAGATGGTTTTCTATGGAGTTACATATGCGGACACAACTCCAGTAGCATGTTTAGACTTAAATGGTCAACTACACTGAAGAAATTTCAGTTGTAGATAAGAAACGTAAAATATTGGAACATATTATGTAAACATTAAAGGGATTTAATAAATGCTCACAAAATTTCAATATACTAAATAAACAAGTAACAATTCCGATTGCAATTACAAGTACAATCATTGCTAAAATAATTTAACCCTAAAAAAATCAAAATGCCACAACATTAATTAATGATGAAACATTTTCAAACATAATCTAATATAAAATATAAACCCTGACTTTTATGTAGCTGGCTTATAAGTTATTGTTGTAGGTAACCAAGCTGAATATATGCCAAAGCTGAACTCCTTTAAGGTTTTGATTGATGTTCCGGGTTGAAGCAAAATACGCTGGGGCCAATAACAGCGCCCCTATACAGCGCTCAATTAGAGGTTCTGTGTATTTTGTAGTTTATTCAAGCTTTTAAATAAACATGCTATCAAACGGGATTCAACAGTTTTTAAAATGTTCAATTTAATATTTCAAATACAGTTTTCTGACATATTTCAAGAAAAATAATAAAATAGATTTGTATTTTTTTAAATTAATTAATTAAACATATGTATATATATATATATATATATATATATATATATATAAATATATTATGACCATATTTATATATATTTAATCAATTAATTAAAAAAATACAAATCTATTTTATTATTTTTCTTGAAATATGTCATATGCTGTTGTATATCTTTCCTATAAAAGCCGTAGGCCTATTACAGTTAGGTTTGGTTAGGGTTTAGGTTGGAGTAGAAAATTGTGATTCAATCCACTCAGATTTATTTTTTTTGTGGGAATGATGTTATGAAAATGTCTTATCGTTTCAGTATTGTTATTCACTATGCCACGACCCAGAATAAATGATCTTTCACAACGAAGCTGTATTGTATCATACAAACATACATTATGTTAACAATGTTAACACTTTTTACTGTTAAGCGTTACGATGTTCCGGGGCAGCTAGTTCAATATAAAATTTTGTGAAAAAAAATATTAACATGCCCAATTTTATATTGAATATAAATGGACGATTTACCAGCTGTATTTCAGAATATGTGTATTCTACAATTTTAGAATATTATTTTAATAAAGGTTTGACTACTTTTGAATTTGAAAATATACATATTAGGATCTGTAAATAAGATTTTTTTCAAAAATACAAATTAATATTATCAGTTCTATCGTATTAAACAAATCCAAGTAATTCATACTTATATTGATAATAGGCATAATTACAACTAACCATCATTAGTTAGTTATGTATTGGTCTCATCTATTACAGCAATTAACATTTAATTATGCCACAGTACAAATTAAACCCCAATCTAGATGGCATGTGATTGGTTGCGAATTAAAGTTTTATAAAATGAGCTCAAATAAACTTTGAAATGCTAAAAGTCAGCTCCGCAACCGGTCCTGTAATCAAGACCAATATTGATGGGCAATATTATCTGCTCTTGCTTGTTTTTCTCTAAGCCTCCAGGCATCAATCTGACTTGGATTAAAATAATAATTAACTTCCACATGATCGACATTGAATGGGTGTTTATAACTCACGTTGAGCTCATCAAATTGAGCAACATGAAAACAATATTCTTCTATTAAACATCGCTACAGTTATATTTATATTTATGTGACTTATTACCTGATTACTGACGTTGATTCAAATGCGTATTATATATGTATAGAAGTGATTATATTCCTTAAAAAACGTCTTGACAACTATAATTTTATATTTAAAATGAATGTTTTCTAATTACTAACGCAAGTATATGACATTAAAGTTTAAACTTAAGTGAACTTAAAGAAACCTAAAGAATATTTATTCTTTCAACTACTTTGAGATTAAACGTATCTGAAATTGTTGAGAGGTGAAGTTAAATGACTTTTGCATGTTTAACTGATTTATATTCACTATTGATTCTCGTTCTCACTAATAATATTGTATTTCAAGCAGATCTTAGCTTAATCCAGCCCAGACATTTATAGTATTTTGATGAAAACAATACTTTAGGCATATTCATGTGTCTATTCTTATATGTCTAAGCTCTGGGGAGGGAATGTTATCTAGCATATTTTTGGAAGCCAAATCGTTTTTTGTATTATGTGTAAAGAAATTTCATTTTATTTATTTATTCAATCAAAGTTTTACAGATTCATGGCCCCACAAGTTTTGAAATAAATATAAACCATTTAAGATACAAAAATGTTACTATACACAACTTAAAACGATTCTACTATTTCTTCTTTTCTACATATCAACCAAAGAAATTTCAGCACTTATCATATCTATTAATAGTTTTTTTAATTTGTCTTAAAACAAATATGCCGCCTGAGAACATAGCGAGCCTGTCAAAGCATTTTAAAGCTCTTCATCACTAGCAAATCTCTTGAGATGCAAGCCTATGCATCATGTGCGGGGAAATATGGAAATCACTTGGAGCCAAGTCCAGGTTATAGGGGCGAGTGGTCGACAAATACGTCTCATTTGCATTTGTTTCAACAGTTCAGTTGTTCTTTGAGCTGTGTAAGGGCGGGCGTCTTCGGGGACAAACACAACAGCAATCTAGTCTTCATCGGGTACATTGGATGTCCGATTAAATAATGTTTGTATTTACATCCCTGTGGGAAATAGGTTAGTATAAAGGGATATGTATAAAGGGAATGGTTTTAGTATATCTAAACAGCTGATCTTATTCATTTATATTAAAAATTCAATACAACAGCTCTTTTAGTTTCTATTGAAACCTGTTACATGTTTTCCATCTTAAAAATCACCAACACCCCCCCCCAGAGCTAAGACATATCTATGTCAAAAAAGAACCCATTGACGGACTACACCTTCGCTCATATTGTTTGGGCGATACACAGCTCTCAATTCATGATGAAGTCCAGTTGCTGAGTTGCTTTTTGACCAAATATCTTATAACACCACGCATTTAACAGTTGACGGGAGTTTCTATTGCGACACTCATAGTTTTAGGTTATAACTCTGGAATGCACCCGACCGTACGATACTCTCTCTCTTACACAGATAGAAGCCTACTGAATGGCTGTGGCTGCGCACGCCGATATGAGGGCTACAGTGCTACCCCCACTACCTGTCGTGCTACACCCAATCAGCGGTTACTATGTGGACTGCCCACAACAATGGCGGTTTCCAATACTTTCAATAACTGATAACATTATGTGTTATTAAAATTTGAATATGTTTTCTATTCTAAAGATTTTAAATGGTAGCTATCTTTTAGTTTAGACTTACAGTACACATTGTAGGCAATTGAAAGTATTAAGAGTCTGCATCATTGGTAGCCATCTTGGATTTTAGTCCCGTAAGAACAATGTTAAATTCTGGCGCCTATATCTCTTTGACCTAGTGTCATAATTTAACGGAAGAGGTGTCAAATTAAAGGTATTACAGTCCTCCAGGACCTTACAGAACTTCTTATTTTCGCTCTCAATAAAAAAATAATAATGATTTATTTTGTAAAATATTCCTGTTTTTTTTCCTGTATTTTTGTTTTTATATCAAGTTTGAACATATTAATAGGTCATGCACTTGAGCCACATCTCATCAATGTACTTCCAAAGCTTTACATTGATACTTTGATAATTAACGCCACTACAGACGCCAAAGTGAAGGTATGTTCCGCCAGAATTTAACATTGCTCTTACGGGACTAAAATTCAAGATGGCTACCACAGATGCAGACTCTTAACTAACATTTTACAATAATCAACTAAAAAATGTATAACTTAAGCGCATTTTAAAGCACCGTTACTTGAACTCTGTGTTGCATAACCATTAATTTTGGAACATATATGTTGGCCAATAGAATATTTTATAAGTCTAAGTTCTAAAACCACATTGCTCCGTTCGAAGAGTTTTAGGGGGTTACTTAAAATTAAAAACTTAAAATTAGGTTTCATGAATTTTTACTGATAGTTTGTTTTAAAATGTGGGGTTTTCTGAGCCTCATTGTAACCAGCTCAAAGAACATACAATTTAGCATTTTAATATTTGCTCTGTGTCAAATGGTACCTGATATATGCAGAGTTATTCAAAAGAAGGCCTATAGACTACAGTTTATAACCACTGAATGTGTAAAGCGAGGATGACCAAACATACAATATACCAGCAAAGCAAAGAACCAAAAAAACCTAAACCTTCCCGTAAAATGTAAGATTTTTTGGGGGTGACTCAAAATATTATAATGTACAATTGACCAATGTATCAGTCAAAATACCTTTTTACAAGAAAATTAATTATGAAAATTACACGTATTTATCACAGCCTAGACCCAGGAGCCAATAATCAACAACCAAGAGAACAAAAAATAAATATATGACATTTCGCAAAAAATCATATATATCTTTCTCAGTTGAATTTTTTTTAATTAGCCTTAGAATAATTATAAATAGTTATAATAGATAAATTAAATTAGAATAATTTAGATGGGGGATTATTAAAGATGTTATAATTTGCTGATTGTGCCGTTCTACTGTTTTGTGGAGTTTATTTTAAACACACAGGTCTGATGGATTGAAACCAATTAATGTTTCACAACAGTAAATAAGTTCAAGTTATCATCACGAAATAAAACTTTTTTAAAGTGAAACAGCTAAATCATTACACAAGTGTGGAAAATTTATCAGTAAAAATGATTACATTAATTGTAATCATTAATTAATTAAAAATGATTACATTGTTTGTAAAAAGCACATTTCTATACATTTTCATGTATCGGTATACTAGTTCAAAAGTATAAAAGTTAATTATTAGTATATCTTATTATTTTAAACATTTAACCTAAAAGCTAAACTCGAGTGGGAAGTTTTAAATGGCAAATAAGGTCTAAGTGTATTTAGGTTAGCAAAAGGACGTATACACAAATCAGGATGACATGCGTATCCAAAAGAGGTTAAAGACTTCAGAGATCAACATGATTGCTATCAGACTATCGCGATCCTGCCCTAACAAGCTCAAACGAATCTTTAAAAATTTGTTGAGCTTATTAATAAATGCAACTTGGGTGTGTCAGATGTACGGATAGAATTATCACCTGTACAAACTTAATGCATACTTAAAAAGCGTAGCAGGCCAGTTAGGGAGTCATAAGTTTTAAATAAATTGTCTCGTATCTCTATATATCAAATTGAATGTGTGTATGTATGTATGTATGTCCTTTATGGGTTGCCAAACTACTCATGTGATCCCCATGAAAGTTGAAAGTTTAGAAAGTTTCTCTCTAAGTGTCCGGGAAGATTTTAGTGAAAAAATATTTTCGAAACCTCCGCAAGTTTCTATTTTATGGCGTTTTAAATTTCTAATGTTAACCTTATGGAGAGTAAGTTTGTTTACAAGCTATCTACAATCAAAACAGCTGCTGATTTACTTTCCAATTATTTAACTTTAAAATGTACATTGTAAAATATTACGCTTGATGAAAGTTAAAATTTTTGTTTCCGAAAGATAAATAATCCATCTCGATTAAAGGTTGATTGATGTCGACTCCAAAGCAAAACAGGCTGAAGCCAATAACCACCCCATCAATACAGGGCTCAATTAGGGCTTTCCATAATTGAGTCAAGTCTGTCAGATATTTACATCACTTTTATCAAGCGGTACTAGCTCTTTAAGAGGCATTTGATATTACGAAAATTATATTTTTTTAAGTTTTAATTAATACTGTTTACACTAAATGGAGTAATTCAATATCGTTCAACATACGAGTGGTACCAGTTTTTGTTAGAAAGGAACATTTTTTCTCAGAAAAAATACTAACCTATTTTATTATTTAAAATACATATTTATCAGCTTTTCGTTATTAATACTGTTACTAGAGTTGGAAACCCTGTGAATGAACTTAAGGATATTTATGTACAGTATACGAAAAGAATATATTAACCCTATTGGTAATACTGTATTTAGGATATTTCCTTTTTATGATACGTTTTTTTCAGTTGTTAACTTGTAATATCAATATTAAACTGTTCGTTCAATATATTTTGTAAAATAAAATTTCCATTCAACTCCAAATTTTTCACCATTTTTTCTTTCTCATAAATTTCTGTATTCTATTCTCCTGAACCATATTTCAGCTTACCATATTTCAAGTGAAATTTTTTATCAATCATAAGCTAAATTCAAATATAATCTTACTTCATGCATTTTATTATTGCCATCCTGGCAATAAAATAAAACATAGATTTATAACCACACTTCCTGAGGCTTTTACATTGAGGTATTTTTACCCCAATGTTAAAGCCTCAGGAATTCTATTTTTTACCATGGAAACGAATGAAGGTTATTTCCTTTTAGGAACACAAAATCGATGACGTCCAACATATCTCGACTGAAAGCTTCTTTAGACTATTGGCATTAAAGTTTAAAACCTATTTTATAAACATACCTAAAAACTAACAATCAATTACATGTTTTACCTATCAGTTAATAAAAATCAAATCATATCACAAAAGAATAATCATAGTCGGGTCTGTAGTAATTCATACATGATACTTTATCTGTAGTAACATCAGTGATGACTACTAAACAATTGATAGCCCATTTCTTTTAATCCTGTTACAGGACTACCGATGCGTTAATATATATTTTTTAACAATAAAGCCTAAATAATTAGATTGAAACTGTACCTGATGTTTGGTGAGTTAAGGATATACTATTATATAAAGAATTGTAAAAGTAGTAGCTGTTATTTAGGTTATCGTTATGACCCACAAGGATAAAATACAACATTCTATCACGAAAAAAATAATCATAAGAAATAAAAATAATAAAGCAGTTTAAGATCTCACCCTATCGATATAGTTACTGAGCAAACACATCTTAATAAATGATCAAATAAATATTTGATGAATTACTCATTATGAATTACTAGTTATTTATTCATTTTCAAACCGTTAAGTAATTTAACGAAGAATGGAAAAGAAAATCCCCAACACAACCCATTCATTAAACTTTCAGCGACGGCACGGCTATTAGTTCCGCTTGTTTTCTTGTGACTTAGGACATTAATTACCTCTTCATAAACTTCCAAACGTTTCAGGATCTTTAGATTGTTAACAGAAAATTGAAATGGAACCATTAGAAACTCGTTAATAGATTTCCCGTTACCAAGACGTCTGTAGTCAGAAACTACTCATTTAGATATGCTATACGCTAAAATATAACTGTTATACGCATCATTTTTCATTGAGAACTGTAGTACTATTGAGAACAATAAATTTATAGTTTACTTCCCGCTTTCAATTGTAGAGCAATTTCAAACTCAACGTATATTTCAGTAGGTGGTCCTTTCAGAATGTTTTTTAAAATTAATGTTTGGCCTTTTTTTGTTTTTACTGGCATTTAATTATCCGTTAGTTGTAAGGGCCTTAAGTTTTAGCGAATTTCCCATAGGGAAGAAGCTATTACTATTATAGTAATAGTTAAAACTTATATATATATATATATATATTTGAATACAGAGCCATCAAAACATTACAACATAATGTAAATATTGTAATTCTCCCGGCTGACAAAGGGAATAGTATTGTCCTTCTCAACAAAATGGACTATATAGCTGAGTGTGAACGACAGCTAAAAGATAACTCCACCTATCAAGAACTTGAAGAGGACCCAACTATCCAATTCAATGGAGAAATTAAAGAAATTTTAGATAAACGTGGTCCAGCAGAAGATTTATCTATGAAATCCATTGAGCTTCTAAGTCCAAGAGTACCAACAACGCCAGTATTTTACACCCTCCCAAAAATTCACAAAGCTTCAAGACCTCCACCTGGAAGACCAATTGTATCAAGTATTGGTTCACCCACAGAGAGGATTTCTTCTCTTGTGGATGAAAATCTACAGCCTTTAGTTAAAACTTTACCATCTTACATTAAAGACACTGATGACTTCCTAAACAAAATTTCAAGTATTAACCTACCTCAAACTCCAAATTTATTTCTTGTAACAATTGATGTTGAGTCGTTATATACTAACATCCCTCATGACGGTGGTCTGAAGGCTGCCAAACACTTTCTAAATACTAGACCCATCCATTCTAAACCCTCCACTAGTTTTCTGGCTACGTTGATTCATATGATTTTGACTATGAACAACTTTAAATTTTTAAACAAAAATTTCTTACAGATCAAAGGTACAGCAATGGGGACACGTATGGCCCCTTCCTATGCCAATCTATTCATGGGTCTAATAGAACAAAATTTTCTCCTAGGTTGTTCATTCACCCCTCTTGTTTGGCTTAGATACATTGATGACATTTTCATTGTTTGGCAGCATGGATTAGATTCCTTAAAAATCTTTTTGCAAAATTTGAATGAGTTTTGCTGTTTGACATTTACCTGGAACTATTCTCCAAAATTAGTCACGTTTTTAGACGTTGACGTATTTATTAGTAACAATAAATTGAAAACAAAAATTCATGTTAAAGATTCCAACAAAATGCAATACTTACACTATCAGAGCTGTCACCCAATGTACATGAAAAAATCTATTCCAAAAAGTCTGTCGATTCGTGCAAAATCCCTATGTAGTGACAGGTCTGACTTTGAAAAATATATATCTAAATTAAATTCTGTTTTCATTGAAAGAGGTTACCCCCAAAAAATGTTAAATAACCAATTTAGAAATCCAAAAAATGTAAACAAACATAACTACTCCAAAGACCCAAAATTTATCACAGAGTATTTTCCTGGACTTCATAAAATTAACACTGTAATGAAAGCAGCATTTAACGTTTTAAAATCTTCCCCAGTAACTCAAAATTTATTTACCAGACCTCCTCGTGTTGTTTTCAAAAGGCCAAAAAATTTAAAAAACATGTTGGTGAGACCCAAAATTCAAAATTCCCGGCCTAAAGAATTAGGTAATTGTCATGGCTGTGAACCATGCCACAAGCCCCGTTGTGGCATTTGCAAAATTATATGCAATTCCACTGAATTCAAAAGCAGTGTGACTGACAAAGTTTATCCAATAGTTGGAAAGTCAACGTGTGAAACCCACAATGTGATTTACCAACTATCATGTAAACATTGTCCAAAAGACTATATTGGTCAAACATCGAATTCACTTCGAGTTCGTATGACTGGCCATCGTTTTGATGTGGTACATGAAGATCAAAGAAAACCTATTTATAATCATGCTTCTCACCACAACCAAAATTTTGAAGGCTGCTATGAGCTTAAAGCCCTTCACAAAATTAAACCACATCAAAATGCAAAAAGTAACCAACTAATTTTAAGAAATTCTGAATTGGCACACCAGTTGGTTCTAAAATCAAAATTTCCATCCGGTTTAAATTTAAGATAATTTGATAAAGAACGATTCAGCTCAATTGAAAATTACATTTATAAACCTCTATATTTATTTATTTATTTTAAAATGTAAACAAATCATATGTTCCATATTTAAAATTTACTGTTAAGACAATCAATCACCTGTTTAATTATTTAGTCTCTGTTTATTATTGTTTATTGTTCTCATTTCTATTTTCTCAAATGCTTGAAAACGTTTATATATTTATTAAACGAAAATTCGCATAACTTTTCATTTTCATTTTTCATTTATTCTATCAAACAAGTTGAATAATTATATATATATATATATATATATATATATATATATATATATATTATATCTGGTATATATTGGTATCCTAAATTAAATAAAGAAACTTAACTTAAACTTCGGTTAACGCGCATATAACTAAGAGTATTAGCATTACACATTGACTTTTCACTATCATTTTTTATTCCATTAAAGTACATAGAATATTTTTTTTCATTTTACAAAAAGAGCCTAATTACTTGTAATGGATCCCAGCAGACAATAGATAAATGATAAAAAACTAGGACAATCTACCAAAGAACATTCGTACAGACGAGGAAAAGTTTTGCAAGGCTGACGCTATAAATCTTTCTGTTAACAAAACTCTGGTCGGTAATCATCCTTCATTATTTATTTTGCTGCAAAAAGTTTTATAAATAGTAGAAATAGCCTTTGGTGTATTGGTAAATTTAGTTGAGCTATTCTGGACTACCACTTTAAGGAAACGTACTATTCAACTTAGTGAAAAATACCCAATAGTTTTATTTTTATTGCATACAGTCGTTTCATTGTTTAACATCTTTCCCACATGCGATGTCCCTTACTTTTATATGATTATTTGTCAATCCTTTATTTAAAATAAAATAAAGGATGGACAAATAGATTAATAGATGGTATAATAAGTAACGTATATTTAAATAAATAGTAATAAATTTATAAATCGATCTGTTCTAACTGTTCTGATTCAACTGTTCAAATTAGAATATTATTCATTGAACATAGGCTTTATATATTTTTATAACAGTATAAAAGTATATTTTTTTACGCAGTATATTTTTTTACGCAGTCATGCGTACTTAAAAACTAGGTCATATTAAAACTAAGTCAATATTAACAAGTCATACTAAAAGTCATAATTTATGTAAAAGAGAAAATCCATGGAAAAAGTTATATATGTAGTAAATACATTATCACAAAAAAATTATATCTAAAATTTTTCTTTTTTGTAGCTCGACATGTTTTAAGATCGTTTTTCTAAAATATTTATGTAGAAATAATTGTGTTATTATTATTTTGAATAATCAGTGGTTTAAAAAACATTTGCGATGGTAAAAGATATTAAACTGCAGCTTGAACATTGTTCATAGACCTCATAGATATTTTCAAAATTTATTGAAATCGAAATTCATTTGCAAACCTCCAGCACGTATAAATACAATTTATAATACGAAGTTTAGCATTACATAAGCAATTATTACGCTTTTTAAAGCTTTTTTTTACTAAAGGTACCATATGCTATTAACTTTACCTTTTTTTATCAAGTTCAAAGAAATTCAGTCCATGTCGTAAGAATTTTAATAATATCATTACTTACTATACTATTTATAAATTCAACATAATATATGTTAATGAAAGAGCTTTTCCAAATTTTTGCGAAATAAATATTTTACGATTGGACCATGTCCCTTATGACTGTATCAATCCAGCTTTGAATTTCTACAATCCGGCCTGGCGTATTAAGGATGGTTCCTCACTTTTACAACGGGAATGAAACTTCTTCAAAGTTACTTCTCTACTTTCATCCTGAAATCTTCAAATTTAATTCAGTTGAGAACAGAATTCTGAGAACTCTGTCTTTTTATATTAGAATCGCTCACCTCTATTCACAACATATTTTAGCCCTTCTTTTGTAAACGGTAAATTACCTTTTTTAAGATTTACTACAAGGAAAACCGCCCCCTAAATAACACAAAACCACGAGATTTTTTTTAGGCTTATGCTGCATTTTAGCTCTTCATGAGCAATTTTCTCGTAATACTTAATTTATTAACTAATTAAAAGTATACATAAGGCCATAAACATCAATACGGAAGTATATTTTAAGGCTACATTTAGTGCTAAACCACATCTCTTCATCAAGAAACGTTTTTAATAAATTTTTGTCAGTCTTTGACTAATGAATCATGAAAATTGATTAGCATTGTCGAACGAACATCTATTTTTATCCTTTTATCTGAAATCTTGTTAGATCAAAAAAATTTGATCTAAAATATAGTAAAAAACATTGTTATAAATAAAATAATTGTTAATGAAATGTTATAAATAGGTTATATTCAGAATATGCAGATTTTAAAATGACAACAAGATTGGTTTAATTTCGTTTGCCAATTGCTTGTACCCTGAAACATGTTAATTTAACACTTATGATTAAGTATTAACAAGCCATATGTTTAAAAATATGCATTAGCTAATTAACTATGTAAAACTACTATTATAATCGTAAAAAACTCAAATATAAAATATAAAACACTATAAAATATTAATAAAAGAATAAACGCAATCCGATTACACATGCATTCTGACGAGAACTTCAGGACCTAGTAAATACACCTCTCAACCAGAAAAGAATTACTATAAAGTAGCAGAGCAGAGCAGAGTAATAAATTTCTTTCATAAAAATCATTCTATGGGTAGGATAGGCCATGTTGGATTTATAACGATTGTTGTAAGAATAATGGAAGAAATTCGATTCAGGGATGTATAGATTTTTCTGTAAAACTATAATACCTCTAATGTATGAGTCATTGGAACAGTAGGAAAAACGTTACAGTGAGCTAAATAACCAGTTCGACGGATGATTTGGACCATTCTTTTTCGAATCGTAAACACTTATCATTTCACGGTTGATCCATAGGAGCCAATGGCATATTGCATCATGCTCAACACATGTTCATGATAAACCTGAATACTGGCAATAATGATCACTGGTGCCAATATTCTAAACGTGAAGAGAAGAACCCTCACCCAAAGGATGTCAGAATGATTTCGCCAGGTTACCTTATCATCAACAAACATTTGTTTATCAAAAAGGTTTTAGGAGCCAGTTGGTGTGATTCCGTTCACGAAGCTAGCTTGATAAAGGGCTTCTGGTGAAACTCTTGATAACCTCTGTCTTCTCTAAATTAATATAAAGTGCAAAATTGATTCAAACATTTCAATAAAGTGTATAAAATTTGAAGATTATAAGTCAAAGTTGCGTCGTCAGCGTAACATTCAACTAGAGAGTAGGTTATATAAATATAAAGAAGCCAATAAAGTGCCTAGAATGAAGCCCTAAGAAACTCTAGATGAGACATTGGTTTTTAATTAGTTTTTTCTTTATTATAAAATTGTACAAAGTTATTGAGGGTGGTTAGGGGAGAGGCCAAACGTATTTAAGGTCATAACACTCACACTTAACTCAGTCTAATGATAAAAATACGTTTTGCTTTACTGGAAGTGTTGATTTATGAGACCAGTTAGCTTTTTAATAGGAATCTTTCATAAATACAAAATTTTCTTTGAAACAATTTTATAATTTTCTGGAAGAACAAAAACTTTAGCACTTAGATCAAAAACACAGCAATTATTTAGGCTATAATTCAAACGTTTTACTAAATCACTTCAAAATACCTATTAGGATTCATTTGGGTTTATAATAGTTTCGTGATATGCAAAATAATCCTAATACTTTCTTTAAATTTGTTTGACCTTAAAATGTTTCGATATATATCAATTCATAATAATTTGTGACTTATTGAATCGGTTTTAATGGTGGTGGTAAAAGTCAATAATTTGTGAAACATCACGCAAAGTCAAGTATATTCAGAAACTATAGCAATAATGTCCCATTGGTAAAAGGACTTTGTTTTAAACACAAATCATTTTGAGTTAATTTACTATCTTAGTGGTCGATAAAAATAATGTCAGCTGCATCCAAATAAGTATGTCTAACAAAATTACATTTTATCGGACGATATGGATTATAAAAATACAGGTTCTTGTTTGGCACCACAAGAGTTAATCAAGCAAGGATACGAACAGCTAACTAATCCCGTATGGGTTGAATTGCGTTCTGCGTTGATTGCTCTGTCCTCTGCATTGAAATAACTTTCATTAGGCTTAAAAATATAATATCTGGAACAAATCTTATGCACGATTCAATCTATTTTACATAAATATTATATTTAGTCAGGTACAGTCTTTTTTATTCAATGCATTATTGATACCGGCTCAAAACAGTAGCAAAAAAGTAAATTAAGAGTAAAATAAGAATTAGTAAACGAAACATAAAAATAATTATAGCCAGAACCGAAGCACTTTCCCTTGAATAAACTGGTTTCAACGTAGATTACGTATATACCTAATGCAGTATACACTGTGTACACTTAGACGAGTTTGTTCTACACATATTATCGAAAGGGGTATTTTAAGGTGTTTTGTACCCCAAAAATGGGGGTTTTGAGTTTTTAAAATAAAGTTGTTAAAATTTGGAATTTCATCTTTTACTATCTCCATCGGTTACCGAGATATTGAGAAATCTAAACACAGTATTTTTAAGACTCCAATGCTAATCTTATGGAGGAAAAAAATAGTGGAATTAAATCAATTGTTTATGTGTCATGGCAGCTAACCTGCATACTCTCCCCCTTAGTTAATCATATAGAGAATAGGCAAACTCCTTAATTTATAGACAGATGTCTATAAAACTTGATATATATTGATATATTTTGATATATTGTCAAAACTAAACATTGTTTATGCTAGAAATGCCTTCTCTCAGTGTTTCTCACAGCAGAAAACTTGCATACTCTTCCATGTAAATCTTATGGAGAATAGGCAAACTCATTTATTTATGGACACATGGTCATTTAATTAAAACGTAGTATATGGTCAAATTAGAAACAGTTTATTGTAAAAATGCCTACTTTCATCGCTCCACACAACAGCAAACCTGCATACTCGTTTCCGCTTTGATCATATTGAGAATCGGCTTTGCAAACTCTCTTATTTAACATAGATATTGATGAAACCTGTTATAGGGCCCTATATTGTTATTGGTTTGGAAAAACGCTGAGTATGCAGGTTTGCTGCGACGGGGGTATTTTTATATCCTGTATGCAAGTACCCACTAATTTTACTTATATATGAGTGGAAACGCAAGTGGGTGAAGGTTAAACTTTTCAGTAAATTAATGCAAGGTTACGTTTTAGCCCTAATATACTTATATGAAGACATTTGATAATGGACAATTTAACAAAATTAAAACACTGAAAGAGATGCTAAATGAAATGTTTGTCCATATTATTTGTAATGAAAACAAACATATCTCCATATAGTATGTATAGCCGGTGAACGTAAAAATATGTTTATAATCTATAAAAAAAATAAATAAACACACTTAAGTAAACTTTATATTTCATTAGAATAAGATTCACAAAATGTATATTCTTGGTTCATATAAAGAAAAGGATTGCCTCGAGGAGGGTCAAACCTGTTTGGGTAAAAATATTACTAAAATAATGATGAATATTATTTATTTTTGTTTTCCCTTACCTACTCAAACAAAACATTATTATCGGTTCTCTTACAAAGCTTGGATATCCCTTTCATTATTAACACCCCATCATGGGAAGCAAAGTGGCTGTGTAAAAGACGTTCATTAAACATCTAATTTAACACTACATATAGGGAGAGCCTTGTTCCAGCTGACGTGTGACGTAATTGCCCTCCTCTGCCACAACAGTGTTCCATGTCGTTAGAGGTGTTTAAATGAGACAAAGTGGAAATTATTATTAGCACTAAAATTAACTGATTTGTTTTACATTCAAATTAAATCTATGTACCTGGTTCAATAGTAAACTGAATCCAATAATTAAAGAAAACTAATGTCTTTACTAGGGAAGCGTGAAGGTCATTCACTTCAGTAGTATATAAATTTCAAGGCTATTAATTTACTGGATCATTATGTAAATGACAACAATCATTTATGGGGGGAAAGTTCTCAGAAGTAATAATGCAGGTACGTAGCCATAACCACCTGTCTTTGATCATTTTTGTTAATTAATGATTCTGGTTAACGAGGAGCTAATTACTCGTAGCTAAACATTTTGTTTGTAATAACTCTTAATACTTCAATGTTTGCTTGCATAATTTGGATACCACTAATGTATGTGCTGCATTTGAAGGCGAATATGTTGTTAATATTCAGTACCTCAACAAAAATTACCGCATGGTACGGTAACAATATTAATTATTCTAGTTTATACATTTTTATTTATCTACCAAACCTTAAAAGTTTTATTGCAAGTCGTAAGCAATAGTTATTTTTAAAATAAATTAATAATAAAAAGTCACTGTATAATTTACCAAGATATTAAAGTTATACAGAAGGTAATCAGGAGCCCAGAGTCGGTGTCTTCTTTGACTCAGATAAGTTGGAATGTAACCAAATTGCTGCAAAATGTTATTTATCCTAATTTTGCGTTTATCTTTCATGTTGAAAGGCGCATATTTATGACCTTTCAGGAAGAAAATTTAGTTAAATTGTTTTATGCTTACTACATGGAAGAAAAACTATTAAGATTTTACTGAATGGAGATTTGTTCTGCAAAAGAGTCAATAGTATCAGTATTTGTATACAAGAATCGAGGATTCAGTTAGTCAGTTTGGATTTAGGGACATATGAATACAGATAGTGTTGTATTGCATTTGTTGAGGCGGCGTGGTATACTTTACCTGTGTAATGTAATCTGAAAGCAGATGCAGTGTTGCTTTTTCAGCGAGCAGGAGGAAATGCGAGGAAATGCGTTGAAAGAGTGTAGGACTCTCACCTACTAAAAACTCCCTCTCAGCACCGAGGGATTAGCCTGAAACAGTTTAGCCCATTATCAAGGCTAGGCCTGTGTTCGTTTGCTCAAAAGAGACTCCGGAGATATCTGGATGACTAATGTTGACATATTCCTTAAACTGGTCTGTTCATTAATAGCTCAACAGTCATCTTATAGACCTATAGTTTGACATAAATGATTTGAACCAAAATTTTACCTCCAAGCTATGGGCTAACCTAATTATGAGTATGGTCTTTAAGGATGAAATTTATGCAAATTGTCTGATATTTTTTACTACAACTAAACGTTAAAGGAAAATATTTTAAAAATCTTTCGGTAAGCTTATTTATAAACCTGATATGTAAGTAAATCTCCTAGAATGTTAAGGAAGCCGCTGTACTAACCATTCATTAAACTTGTAGCGACGGCACGGCTATTAGTTCCGCTTGTTTTCTTTTGTCTCAAGACATTAATTACCTCTTCATAAGCTTCCAACGGGTTCTCATACTCCTTCAGCATAGTTTGTTTCATTTAATTTCCATTTCCTCAAATTGTTGTTAAAACTGAAGTCAGATTGATACAGTTAGAAATTAGTAAGTTTAACAATAAATAGCTATAAAATAGCATTTCAGAATTAATTTAAGAAAAACATGACTTGTAGATATACCTGGGTAGCTTTACACAATCAATTGGTAACTACAATTACTAAAAATTTCTAAATTATTTTTAATAGGTCTAATGGTATAAATATTCTAATGGAATAATATTTCTTATTATATTTTGTGTTTGTTTCCTCCACTAAAATGACTTAGTTCATAAAAATTTCCATCGCAGCATTGAAAGTAAAGTACAGGGTTATTAAAAAAGAATGGTGCAAAAAGGTTAGTTCATTTGCAAACTTCGAACTCACGCGCTTGAGACGTGAAATGTGGAAGAGTACCATCTAGCAAGAAAACTACGTCTGGAACATCTTGGACATCTTGGAACAGCTGAGGAATGGGCCATTCTGAAAAGGTATCTGAGTAAACGATTCCAGTTACAGTACGTTCAATGAAAAAGAAAGGTCCATACACTTTACAGTTGCTAAGAGCACAAAGAATATTCTGGTAAACTCTCTTGGCATTTCTAACCCCCATTCTTCCTAAATTTGGTACTAAAGTTCTGCTGAACCCTAACAATAGAATTAGTACGAGCAAACTCTAATACACAAAATGCTTTTTTTGTAGTAGTCATTTGTTGTCACGCTTACAAAAAATAATGAAAATAAATATATAACAAAATTGGCGTTACTCGACTAGACATTCGATCTTAGATGTGTACTAACCTTTAAAGATGTCACATGGATGTTTTGGTGTAGTAATAATTTTAATTTTCCTAGGTTTAGCGAGTACAATTTAATAATAAAAATTGTTTTAAAAGAATGTCTCGTACGAATAGTTGTCCCACTGTTATGTTCACATGGCATCTAAATACAAACCGACTATTCAATGGACTGTTTATCGGTTCATAGTTATGTTTAGTTAAATTCTTATTGAAAAACCACAACAGTAGTAAAATATTGGCTCATTAAATATTGTATGTGTTTTGATTTGTAAAAAGACATTAATAGATTTAAGAAATTGAGTTGTACATAAATTCTGACTAATATTTAATTGCATATGACAACTATTAATAATATACACATTTGTATATTAGCGTGTAGCGGAAATTAGCGTGTAATGCTATTTATCTTTTTTGATAGTAATAAAACTATTAGAGTCTAAAGTTTTTCGTGTTTGTTCTTTTCGTTTAAATGATACAAATTGAAATGAAAGCTACGGAATTTAAAGGAAAGGAACAAAGCACTCTTTTACTATCCATCCATGATATGCGATAATATAGGTGTTAATAGGTAGAAAGAAGAACTGAGAATGAATAAAAGTTTTGTTTAGTGCCAATCGTACAAAACCTCTATATTTCGTTGTGTCGTGTTCGCGTTCACATTTTCCCCAGCTCCGATCACAAGACACCATGTTTTGTATTCAACCTCACAACATAACCTGTGAGGCGTGCTCGGTGTTGTTTTGCAATCCTCCTCCTCCCCCTCCCCTCTTCCTACCACCTTCCTAATGTATTATGAACCACACACCCCCCTCCCTATATCCCTACAGGATTAATTGTATCTCAACGCAAACATTTCTGACTAAATATTTTTCTTACTCAGTAAAACAGAAAAATGACGATAAAATTAATTTGACATTTAAAAATATATTCTCCTAATTAGTTAATACTCATATAAGAAGATACAGTAAATGGTTCTTATAAAATGAAAAAAAGTTTTATTTGTTGTTAAAGCTTAACTAACAACTAATTAAATATTTAATTGTTTAATTCATTACTAGAATCTATACAACATGGAAAGTAAGTATTTTTGTTGACATTTATTATGTAGTATATTTTACAATTATTTATTTAATTTAGATATTGTTACTGAACCTAATTATTTTTTATTTTTTTGTCTTTAACTAAGAAGGCAAGTGGCTATTTCAAGCAGTTTCATAGTATTTACTTAATCTTAAGCTAGTAACATTTGTTAAGAATTATACTTTTTAGTTTTATAGTTTTTGTCAATACTAACGTATTCAGAGTCGTTATCTTTTGTAATAACTAACAATATATTCAATATAATTTTAACTAACTATTTTATAATGAAGGATGAAATACGTTACATGGGTAACGCCGCCTGTTGTTTCAATGTATGGATCGTACTTATGTCAAGGAACAGGATAAAGATAAACACAGACTAACAACTAGTCTCGAACCGGTCTAATCAGCAAACACTGCAGATTGCCCTACATAACGCTTCTTTAAACTCTAGCTAAACTCTAGTTAAAAATGTTATTGTTCATCTATACATTTTTATAGTTTTGTTTGATTTTGAACGTTTTAAAGAAATGGTTTTTGCGAAACAAAATCTATTAAATTTCTTACAGTATATCATTACGGTATGTTAATACTATCAAACATAACTCCTTAAATATATCTTTAAAATATCAAACCATCATAGGAAAAGGAAGGCTCCTTCCACACCTATAGACCTTTGAGAAGTGCTGTGGCTCGATTCAGGATATTAAATACACATTTTAGCTCAATAGTTATTACCTAGTTATTTAGTTATTTATTAAGAACAAATGTTAACAATTTAGAAATGTGTTGAATCAAAATACCACCGGCGCAGCAGATTTGCGTATTCAGTGAATGCCCAAAGCAATAATAATAATAATACATGTCAAGTTTTATCAATATCTGTCGATAAATAAGGGAATTATTTTCCTATCCTCAATAAGATTAACATGGGAAAGAGTGTACAGGTTTGCTGCTGTGAGGAGCACTGAAAGTAGGAATTTCTACCATAAACAATTTTTATTTTGACCATGTATACCAAGTTTCATTAACATCTGTCCATCTGCCTATTCTCTACGAAGATTAACATGGGAAATGAGTATGCAGGTTAGCTGCCATGATAAACACATAAACCATGTTTTTTTAACATAAATGGATAGATCTCAATCAGATTAAGGTAAATACCAAGTTTAATAAAAAAATATTGATTGGTAAGTGAAATAATTTTGTTTATCCTCCATAAGAATCACATTGGATCCCAAAATACAACAATCTGTGTTTACATTTTTTTATATCGCGGTAACCGTTGAAGATAGAGAAAAACTTTAAGGAACTGAATTGTGTAGTTTTTCAAGCTGATTCTAATAGTGAAAGATAAAATTTTAAAAGTTTTAACTACATATGAAAAATGAAAAAAACAAACTTTTTAGTACCAAACCCCCCAAACGACCCAATTCTATTAATCCTATATGTCTGGATTACGAACTCGTCCGAGAAAATGTAGGAATACACGTCTCCGAATTTGGTGTTTATCAGACCACTTTTACGAGAATTATCGTGTTCACAGACATATATATATATGCTTATATATTTATAAATTTTAACGACTATTGTTTTTAGCCTCTGGCCACCTCAAAAGGAAACAATTACACGGTCCCGGCCTTAAGTCTTGCCATGACACCTACGGCAATAGCTTCTTCCCTATGTGAAATTCGTAAAGGGAATTTTGTAACTCATATATCAACTCAAAGAAACTATAATAGAAAAAATATCTATTCAGAACATAAAATTGTTCGGACCTGTGCAATTCCGATTGAGGTTAATTCGATCCAGTATCTTAATGACCTTCTAAACGACTATGACCCCTTAAATATTCAAATGCCACTCTACTCTCTTACAGGTTCATTCTACTGAAGAGTACTTTTATTTGAAACACTAAAGAATTTCCTCAGTAATAATGTTGCGTAATTAAAATAAAGTGTGAGTTAAATATAATAGAACCGAGTTAATTCTTATAAAATTTTTATCGATGTTATATAATATAGTCCTTTGTTAGATAGACCAGAAATATATTTTGATAAAGATTTTTACTTCACAAAGTCTGACATTAAAAGTTTATTCCAATAAATAAAATATGTTACATGTAAAACCTTTACTGTCTGGAGGTAAGCAGTTTGGTTCATCATTCGGTTATGAATCGAATAATTGCTTTCCGTTGATATCCAACCTGACTAGGTGTCCATTATAATAAAACTAAATAAAAAGTGTAAATGAGACATCAAAATGTCATATCTGTTTTAAATATTATAAATTGAACTATCAAAAAATACATTATTTAATTATATTTCAGATATGTCACATGAGTTCAAATTCACAAAAAGGTTATCGTCCATATAAACACCTTTCCACACTAATCATATGCACACTGAACAAAGAATTTATTAGTTTAATATATAAACGTTTATCACACCTCTGCAGAGTACAAAATAAAGTCTATTAAACAAATAAAACCCGGTTCATACTCCTACCCAGTTCCATTGGAGTAGTCTAGGTTTCTGGTTCAGGATGTAGCTCTAATGTCCTCTAGAATATCTCGTAAAACGAAGTCGTCATCATCAATGTCCTCCCTCACTTATGTGCCTTCAATAAGGATCATAGTTTAATTCATAGCACATTTCAACAATAAAAATACACAAGTATCACTATCACAATAGCACGTAGCCTCAACAATCCGAAAAACAACGACGTCGTAATAAATATTAAAATCGTAATAAATAGTATCTTTAATAAAGATATACAGAATAATAACGCAATAAAAAAATAAAGTTCAGATACGTAAATAAACATTTGCTCTATTCCATAGTAATAATGACGTATCCCAAATATACGTAATAGTAAAGGTATATTTGTGTGCAAAACAAACATTGATCATGTTACCTCTCCCACTCTATGATGACGATGATGACGTTTGACATAAAAACAAATATAAATACGTAATAGTAAATATATTTGTGTGCACACAACAAACATTCCTGATGAATCTAAACACTCTATGATGACGATGATGACGTTTGATTGCAACTAAAGCCAACATAAACTACGTAATAGTAAAGGTATATTTGTGTGCACACAACAAACATTCCTGATTGCCATGTTACCTCAACACTATGATGACGATGATGACGTTTGATTGACACTAAAACAAATATAAACTATGTAATAGTAAAGGTATATTTGTGTGCACACAACAAACATTCCTGATTGCCATGTTACCTCTCCAAACACTCTATGATGACGATGATGACGTTTGATTGCAACTAAAGCCAACATAAACTACGTAATAGTAAAGGTATATTTGTGTGCACACAACAAACATTCCTGATTGCCATGTTACCTCTCCAAACACTCTATGATGACGATGATGACGTTTGATTGCAACTAAAGCCAACATAAACTACGTAATAGTAAAGGTATATTTGTGTGCACACAACAAACATTCCTGATTGCCATGTTACCTCTCCAAACACTCTATGATGACGATGATGACGTTTGATTGACACTAAAACAAATATAAACTACGTAATAGTAAAGGTATATTTGTGTGCACACAACAAACATTCCTGATTGCCATGTTACCTCTCCAAACACTCTATGATGACGATGATGACGTTTGATTGACACTAAAACAAATATAAACTACGTAATAGTAAAGGTATATTTGTGTGCACACAACAAACATTCCTGATTGCCATGTTACCTCTCCAAAACACCTATGATGACGATGATGATTTAAACAAAATAAAATATAGTAAAAAAGGTATGCACACAACAAACATTCCTAGCCATGTTACCTCTCCAAACACTCTATGATGACGATGATGGCGGTTGATTGACACTAAAACAAATATAAACTACGTAATAGTAAAGGTATATTTGTGTGCACACAACAAACATTCCTGATTGCCATGTTACCTCTCCAAACACTCTATGATGACGATGATGACGTTTGATTGCAACTAAAGCCAACATAAACTACGTAATAGTAAAGGTATATTTGTGTGCACACAACAAACATTCCTGATTGCCATGTTACCTCTCCAAACACTCTATGATGACGATGATGACGTTTGATTGCAACTAAAGCCAACATAAACTACGTAATAGTAAAGGTATATTTGTGTGCACACAACAAACATTCCTGATTGCCATGTTACCTCTCCAAACACTCTATGATGACGATGATGACGTTTGATTGACACTAAAACAAATATAAACTACGTAATAGTAAAGGTATATTTGTGTGCACACAACAAACATTCCTGATTGCCATGTTACCTCTCCAAACACTCTATGATGACGATGATGACGTTTGATTGACACTAAAACAAATATAAACTACGTAATAGTAAAGGTATATTTGTGTGCACACAACAAACATTCCTGATTGCCATGTTACCTCTCCAAACACTCTATGATGACGATGATGACGTTTGATTGACACTAAAACAAATATAAACTACGTAATAGTAAAGGTATATTTGTGTGCACACAACAAACATTCCTGATTGCCATGTTACCTCTCCAAACACTCTATGATGACGATGATGACGTTTGATTGACACTAAAACAAATATAAACTACGTAATAGTAAAGGTATATTTGTGTGCACACAACAAACATTCCTGATTGCCATGTTACCTCTCCAAACACTCTATGATGACGATGATGACGTTTGATTGACACTAAAACAAATATAAACTACGTAATAGTAAAGGTATATTTGTGTGCACACAACAAACATTCCTGATTGCCATGTTACCTCTCCAAACACTCTATGATGACGATACTTCACACATAATACCCTCAACCCCATGAGAGTATACTAATATGTGAGTCGAGTAACAAAAGACTAGATCGCAAAGAGAGATAAACTGCAGCGTTTTGTGTCCATGAGCGTTAGCCATGAACTCTGGCCGGATGCGAGGATCATTCGAGTAGGTTGATTGATAAACCCCACTTGTAATTGGTTTATTCCATTTCATTAGTTCCATTTGATCTGAATGCTATTGGATGAACACCCAGGCGAGAACGAATCCATGAATGGGCCGGTCTGGCCTACAGTGATCAATATCTCTGATTTGAGTTGTTGGCTGGTCAACACAAATTAACAATAATTAGGGTATTACTGCGTGTGCATTTATATACTACCAACTAGTTTTTTGCATGTTTCTAAATAAACATTATATTTAATGATTAAATAAACAAGGCCCGATCCGATCAATAACGGTACTAAATAATTGTTGTTAATTGAACTGAGTAAAACAATTGTGACACTTTCATACAAGTACTTTACTATTTTGCATTCTTCACATGAAATAATCGAGCAGTGTTCCAATGAAAAAATTGAATTGTTTTCATATTTTTAACTTTTTTACTGTCATTCATTCACTGAACGCCCTCTTGTTGTATGTATAATGCACCGCGTAGATAATTAATTTCACCAATTAGGCCTGACCTCTTTTATGAGGTACTTAGGTTACTGAGGTATTTAGATAAAATAGACATTTCTATAATTTTTCATTATTATATTTTTCAACCCAAAATATGTTTAGTAATTCTTGACACTTATTTATAAAATAATATTATTATCATAGTAATTATTTTAATTCCATGGTGTATGTTCGTAAAGCATATCTAGCACCTCAAAGGAGATGGATAAATGATTATACGTTAGTAAATTAAGAAATATGTTAATACAAAACAAACAATGAACCGTCGTGGTACCACAAGAGAGTAGCGAGGGAAACCACAGTTGCATAAAACTTTTGTGACATTAGGTTTTAATAATTGATTATCAATAACAAATCATCAAACTGTAATGGAATTGCCAAATGATTTGCAGAAGTCACTTATATGATGGAATAATCCTCTATTTCAAATATTATAATTTTTCACTTAAATGTCAAAAAAGTCCCTTCAATTAGATCAAGCTTTAAGCTTCAATCTGATTTAATTAATTTCCAAACTCATTTATGTGGTTTTTTAAATTATCAAATTAGGTTTATTATTTACATAATAGTAATTTAAAAGTGGTTGGTAAACGTATATACTTTCTTATACATAATTTATATTATGAAACATGTTAGTATATGAGTAAGTCAAAATCAATTGATTTTAGTTAAGTTTGTTTCCACTCACTTCATAAAATAATGTATAATATAGCAGGTATATCGCAGGTATAGAGTAAACAACTGAGAGTCATGAAATAGATTGTTTAATATTATATAGGAGGTGTGTTCTTTTTTTAAAAAACGAAAATGTTTATTTTAATTGGAATTCAATTATTATTTATTTTATCTAGTGCAATATAAACTGGCCTTTAATATACATTTTTTATCTGTATTTTAATAAGTAAATTATATATAGCCTATATGCTTTCAAACAATACGTTTTTACTTAATTACTTCGAAGATTTTTTTTAATACCCTCATACAATAATGTAACGGAGATTCCACCTAGCTGGCTACTACGGGGCTCAAGTCAGCTATGACCTCAAGCTTTTCGCATTTCATTGAATTTGGCTTATGGATTTGTCAAACTGACTCTCATAGTTAATCCACTTTTTCATATATTCAGTGTAAAAAATATTTTTTTCGATTAACAAAACTAGTTTAGTTGCACAAAGCATGTTAAGGAAATTGTGGTATAGTTTTAAAAGAAGTTACTTTAAAAATAAAATGTGAGGTTAAAGATATTTTTTCTAGGATATGGAAAATCCGTTTGGCCTAACCCAACAAAATGATTCATTATGTGAAATGCATTGTTAGTGCGAGACCATGTTGCATGCAGCAGAACCGCATCTTGATTTGTTTAAACCGATCAGCTGATTTGTGTGATTGCCATTTGGCCGTAAACAGATTTTGTTGTATTCTGATGCATAAATAAAAATAAATAAATAAATCTTTATTTCTCAATATGTCTGTACAGAGATTATTACAACACCTTATACTAAACACAAACTGTAAACATATAAATACATAAACAAATAATATATACATACGAAAAACATACTATATAAATTCGGGCTGACCTTTAAATTTTAGGAATAAAATTATTCATCGATTCTTAGTCCATAAACTTTTTGTCAGATTAACTATGTTGCATTTTCTATGCTCTGCTCATACTATACGTAACCGGTAAATGCATAATTAACATAATAATTATTCATAGCTACCTCAAAGAAGCTCCAAAGATGTTAATGTCTGTCATAGAAGTATTTCAACTACCGTATATACATATAAAGGTAAGAATTACATATTTATCGGGTAAAAGCAAAACAAAATATATTCCTTCACATAGTTACACCGTTTAAAGCATAGAACTCAAACATTATTTTACCTTGTTCCCTTCATTCAGAGAAAACCTTCTCCTGGTCCTAATGCTTTTTTGTGGGTTCCTTCTCTTTTATTTATTCTTTCCCAACCTATAAAACCTATAGGTCCATATTTCAGCCTTTACACTTAGAACAGTATACAGTATATTATACAGTATATTTGTTATTAAGTGTCACGATAATATAAGTGCAATAGTAGAGAGCCTTTTAGTTTCATCGCAATAGCACAAGCGTAATCTTACATTTAAAGTAAGTGGTATGAAGAATACTGGTATAAGGTTTACAGTGGAGGACAGCTACTTAGTTGGAGTGGTTGGATTTATCACTTCGCCATAATGTGGCAGGCCTGAGTGTAAATTGTGTACAGACAGTTCATAATGATGTAAGTAAAATGATTCTCTTAATATATTCGCGAATACGGTTACTTGCTAAATTCAAGTTTGTATTGATACATCAACTAGTATTATTCATTTACATTTCGGTTTTTTGAGATGGTTCATCGAAATCACTGTTCAAGTTAACATTCTTTTTTCCATAAATATTCTTAGAAATCTGTGATTTATGCTTCAATATAATGAAATGTTACAATCTAACCTTTAGTAATTTCTTTAGTAACATTGTAAATGATATTGTATTGTAAAATATTTTTCTATATATCATACTACAAACATCGTCTGGTACTTCCAATATTAGAGTGAAACATTTTTATTTAATTTCCGAAGAAATATTCTTATTCATTTACTTTATTACTCTTTTAATTAATGCATTTTATTATTTACTTATTTGCTTATTTATTTTATAACAATACTAATGATAACACTATTGATCTGATAAAAATTAAATATTTATCGATCTAAATACACAAAAGTGATGGTCTAGGCTGATAAATCAAAATGTTGACAATGCCCCTGTTACAGAACGTTGGATGGCTAGGTCTAATATAATATATTTTGAAAGCAATATTTATAGTAAATTGATATTTTATAGTAATAATGAGGATTCTTTATCTCAGGGTCTGGAATTTCGTACTGCCTTGATTAACGTGTAATTAAAACATATTTTTCCAAATTTTATTCAATTAATTCAGTTTATTTATTAATTGACCTTGGTTCCACTTGTAACAATGATAAATATTTTGGGTTGTCTAGAAGGTAAGTCTTATTGGCACAGAATTTATAAGAAACTAGCTGACCCGGCGAACTTCGTAACGCCTCACAGTAAACACATGTTAACTTTAAGATTGGCCATGTTCTGAAGTCGAATAGCAATACGGCTTCATTGTGAAAGTTTATATATTTTGGGTCGCTGCATAGTTATTAACAATACTGAAATGATAAAACATACTAATAACATTCCCATAAAACAAATAAATCTGAGTGGATTAATTCATAATTTTCAAATCCAATCCAAACCCAAACGAAACCTAACTGTAATACGGCTTTTATAGGAAAGATATACAACAGCTGATTATTATAATAAACGTAATATTATAAACATTGTAATTATCATATAAACACGTGACTTTAATCAGACAGAAAATAAAAATATAAATACATAATCCCCCAAAAACGTAAACTATTAACGTGGTGAATAAAGATGTTAATTTTTTACAGTACACATTTACTTCATAGTTTAACATTAATGAATGATTCAGATGGCATTGTTTAGTAAAGCTAATAGAAAGTAAAACAATCAGCTGGAGCTAAGAAATCAAATGTTTTCATTGTAGACATTTTGTAAACAAACTTACTCTCCATAAGGTTAACATTAGAAATTTAAAACGTCATAAAATGGAAACTTATGCGGGTTTCGAAAATATTTTTCACTAAAACCTTCCCGGACACATGTAGAGCAACTTCTTAAAATTTCATGGCGATCGGATGAGTAGTTTGGCAACGCAAAAAGGACATACATTCAATTTTATATATAGAGATTTACTGATATTTTAGAATTTGAAAAGAAAGATATATTTATATCTGATATGCAACTTATAAGAACTAAGGACTTGTTCTTCTGAAATTTATCTGTCTTTAGTCTTTGTAGGGAAATAAGATGGAGAGGTTTCCACACTGCAGTCTACTTCTTCATCTCACAAATATAGGGACTATTGATTAGAACAAACGTAATATAAAACAGTTTTTAACATTCTAATGAACAATATTATGGTATTAGAAACAAACTTAGTACTAAATAATGAACAATTGACATGAAATAGAACAACTAATTAATTTTAATATTTACTTTTTTATGAAGATACAAATTATTTACTTTTTAAGACATTCAATCTTGAACCCTGAATATATCATGAGACGGGTTCAAAATAATTTTATTTTTACTCAATAACACATCGAAAAAAGTTACAAACGAAAAGCTTATGCAGGGATAGTTTAAAAAATTATGCCACTAGGCTCTTAACATCCAGAAATGGTGAAGGGTTGGGGACAATGAGATGATATAATTCTGACATGCGAGGACCACGTTCCGTGACAACCGGTGGTTGAAGGATGGCTGAACTGTGTTTGTGGTGTTTGACGTCCCATATAATGCTGGTAATGAATGGAAGGTTGGGGACAATGAGATGATGTAATTCGGACATTCGAGGACCACGTTCTGTGACAACCGGTGGTTGAAGGATGGCTGAACTGTGTTTGTGGTGTTTGACGTCCCATATAATGCTGGTAATGAATGGAAGGTTTGGGGACAGTGAGATGATGTAATTCGGACATTCGAGGACCACGTTCTGTGACAACCGGTGGTTGAAGGATGGGCAGGACTGTGTTTGTGGTGTTTGACGTCCCTTATAATGCTGTTACGTTACCTTTGTGGGCTAAGCCCATTGCTTCAGTTGAACTTCAGCATATTGAAATGTCTTTGTTGTACATTAAACAATTGTATTCCCGATAATGTTTCTTCATTCTTTAAGACCTTCGTATCCATTTCGTTTATTTATAGGCAGTATCGTGAAAAAGTTGAGAATGCAGTAGAAGAGTGTGTTTTTTTGTGTTGCGATTTGACAAAACCTAAATATACCAGTATATTGTTATTTGTTATTGGAATTTAAAACACTGAAATATGATGAAGTTTGTTCCAAAAAATTACAAAGTATCCAATTTCATTTCCGAAAATGACATAAATTTATAACAAACCATTATTATGGATTTTTTTCTACCATTGTCTGTATTACTTATAACCTAAGGTTTTCAATGTGTTGCATTAATTTAACTTTTACATGTAATTTTGCAAATTTACAGTTAAACTCTAAAAAGGGGTTTAATATCTTAGTAAACATGTTTTTTCAAATCATATTTTTATTTTGTACAATTACACTTCATTAAACTTAAATCAAAATATTTGTTTTGACGCTGATTACTTAGGTGTATTAGAGTGACATAGTTTGTGCTTTTTTTTGCAAAAAACAATAATTTTTATACCTCAAGAAATGCACTAATAAGAAAATATATAGTGGTGTGAAAATTATTTATAATGGTTAAATAATGTGATTTCAGACATATATAATTTATTCTGTGGCCTGAAATACTGAGACATGTATGATTTATTCAATGGTATTTTGTATGTTACAGGTAATATCATCAACTTTTGAGGTAAGATAGTTTATTTCTATTGTTTACTATTTTCAGGATACCACGTTTGTTTTTTATATTCTCAATCACGAATAGAAAATGCTACATTTAAATATAAAAGTTAATTGTGACCAACCAAACCCATAATATTTAAACCAGTGGTAAGGATTAGTAATTGTCTACTTACTGTAGGTGGTGTGATTAAATTTTACTTTATTTAGAGCTAAACTCTGTTTTCTTATTACTTACGAGTATAAATTCTCTCGTATAATCTACTTTAATATTTTAACTTGTTAGAAACATTATATTGTATATACAAGGTGTTCATTAAAGTCGGG